>JXSR01S022217.1:11324-24076 GCA_000969725.1 Ophiothrix spiculata | reverse complement strand
CTGTGCAATTTCGGCTTGGGCAGTTTCAATTTGACAGACTGATTTGTAGTCTGTACTGTGACCAAGGTTAGATAAAATCCTGATTGGAATTTTTTAGCCGGTGAGATTGTGCAAACCAACACCAAGAACAAAGTGCTTGAGTGTTAAAATGTTTTCTTGGGTCACCCATGGATAAGGTCGCTGGAATATGATTCAATGTAGCGCTTCACTTTCTTGGACGGTGCATGTCCACGTGTTTTCAACAAATGTTCCAAAAATGAAAGAAGTGATTGTGGTGTTTACTGGTTTCTCTGTTGTAGTTAATGGACACTTGGAGGCCCTTGTGACTCGTTCATTGTGGTTTCATCAAAGAACTTAAATATATCTTGTCGCATGAACTCTGCGGCTTTGCGTACCATGGATGATATTTCATTATGTGTTGTGATGGATTCAATCCCTTTACTTACAACCACCTCAGGACTGTTATCGATCTTCAAGAAGTACAACAAACCTGGAAACTCTTTCAAAATTCTTTGCTTCAGGTTACTTCAGCAACAAGTGTCCCCGTTATGACCATCATTGTACAAATCATGAATCACTTTCATTGATATGGCTTTGTTGTTCTCAATTATTGTACTTTTTATCTGTGTCTTTACCAATTCAAAGTTGCCAATATCGTCTTCTTTCGAGAACTTCCATGTGAATGCCATTAATATCATGATCAATATGATCAGGAATCAATGCAGCTTGTTCCCTGTGAGCATTTTTACCACCTTGATCACGACAAATCTGCTTTGCCTGCAGTAATCTTGAATGGGCATTTGATGAGAGGACTATCAGTTCGCTATATTCATAATTGGAAGATTCATAATGTGCTACACATTGCAAGGCCATGGTTTCATCTGAAACAAACAGGAATATAGGATTAACAATATATGTGCCACTTGGTTAGGACATTAATGACACAATGTTTTCTTGAGTCCTTATCATGTATATGGAAACAATTCAAACAGAAATAAAAAAAGTTGCTAATGGGCCTATAAGTATATTTCTGCCTTTTTAACTTTTACAATTTTACCCATTTTAGGCGCCAGTTTGGCCCGTATGGTATTCGCCATATTAGATATGAAGCATGATTTAACACAAACACACTTAGTAAGAGTTCCACTAGAGTGTATGATGATGTTTCATGGTTTTATTCCTGAATTAATTTATATTTATGGCTAATGTTATGACTTTTTTTGACAATTTCACCCATTTTTGGCGCCATTTTCGCCCGCATGATGGTCGCCATATTAGATATGAAGCACGATATAACACAAACATGCTTGATAAGAGTTCCTCTAGGATGTATAATGGTGTTTCATGGTTTTATTCCCGAATTAATTTATATTTATGGCTAATATTATGACTTTTTCAACAATTTCACCTATTTTGGGCCCCATTTTGGCCCTTAATGTGGACGCCATATTGGATTTGAAGCATGGAATGATAAAACATGCTTCACGGTAGTTCATATAGGGTATGTGACCATATTTGATGATTTGATTTTCATGTTAATTATTATTTATGGCCAATATATGATTTTTTGGTGAAATTTGACTATTTTGGCGGCCATTTTGAATAATTATCCCTATATTCTCCCAACCCACCCGAAGATGCGCGTTTACCTGAACTTTTCTGTTTATACACATGATAAGGACTCAAGAAATCATTGTGCCATTAATGTCCTCTCCAGGTGGCACCTAGCTCAATCTGAAGCCGGTCTAAATTAAGACGTTTTTATGAAACTTGATTTTTTTGATTTTCTTACTCAATGGAGTCAATTTTGTGAGAATGGCCAATATATGAATAATAAAGTGGGGACTATATGCCAAGAGAACTATCAGGTGGATATTAAACCTACGTTTTTAGCATCATTTAACCGGTATACTAAATTTAAGTAACTTGAGAAACCCTCAGTTTAATATCAGCAAGAATGTAGTCTACTTACTAGCATTTATTTCCTCAACTTGGATCTTGGTTTCTTTTACAACTAGAAAGGATGAAAAAGGAAAACGATTAATACAGCGGTGGCAAGCGGGAAAAAAACCCAAAAACAAATCTTTAGTTTTTGAATTCCGGATACTTTGAATTATTTCAATTTTTGGTATCCTAAGTTGATGTCGACTATCTGAGGTACCTGAATATCATTTTTGCAAGGTTTTGCTTCAGTGGTTTTTAAATTATATATTTACATGAAATTTGCATAATTTGTGCTTAAGAAAGCTTATTCATAGTAATGAGCTAATTTGCATAATTACTTAGCCATCAAGGTCAGGTCAAATTTTCAAAAAAATGTGGAGCCTGAACCGAACATCCTATGAAGCTCATTGCGGTGTCAAAAGATTCTATGATTTAAAACTTGAGGTACCCTCTACATGCAAAAGAATTTTTCTAGTAATAAGAAAATATACATATAACATCCAGCAAACAGATCAACGCATCACACATTTTTGGAAGTAGGTAGAAATCATCAAATACACTTTCAAGCATATTTGTGCCAAATTTAGAGCCTATGGTGGTATACCTTTTGCTCCACATTTTTTTTAAATCAACAAACTGGTGTAAAAATGAAATATGAAACAAATGCACTTTAAAGTTGACTTACACAAAAGAAAATAATGTATTATTAAATTTTATTTGTTGTTAAGGGGGGTTGGGAGGAGGTTGGCTCGCTAGCATTGCTTACAATTAATAAAGAGAGAAGGTAAAGAAAGAGTAATGAAAAATTGAAAAGAGAGAAAAGGGATAAAAAGAAATTGACAACAAAATTGGGCAAATTTGCACCAAAACATGTGATGACCTGATTTGTTTGTTTGTTATTGTTTTTGCTTGATACTTAATCAAATTTCTTGACTTTCCAAAACTGAGAAATTTGCAAGGCTGAACCGGGCTGAAATAAACCTCACCGGGACAAAAATCAACTAGCTCCCTCAGACATGTACCTCATGCTATACATCACTGATTATAAAGATTTCTAAGCATTTCTCATAGGTAAAATAATGTGCTTTCTGTACAAAACTAATGCTTTTTACACCTTGGACCAATCTTTAAACTCCTTGGAGGTGGGATAAAACATGAAAATCATAAAAATTATACTTACTGTTGAAAGTTTGGGCTTGAAGAGCAAGAGACAGACGATCCAATTGAGTAGACAATGCTTTATTCAAACACTCAAATTGTTCTTGATATGTACCTTTTCTAAAAAAGCGCACAAATTTACTTGCATTCGTAATTTCATTTGGAAAATCTTGACATCTCTTTATTGTTTCCTTTAATTGATTCATATCTATAGAAATAGATATAGACTTTATTTCTGTCTCATCAAATTTCTCCAGACATCCTTCAATGGCATCTTTAGCACCTTTTATTTTGCTGATTTCATCTGAAAATCCACTGTATGCTGCAAAAAACCTCTTCTTTAAGTCTTCAAATGCAGTCACTATATCTGGAATTGCTTTAACTGTTGATAGTGTTAAACTAATTGGATCCATTTTCAAATGCTACCTAAACCAAAAACACAACATATCTATTAGAATTAATAAGCAAGATACAATGGAACCTCGTTAACACAAAATCACTGGGGCCAAAGAGTTTTGTTTGGGTTATCTGGATTTTGTGTTATCCAACTGATTTTACATAGGAAATCAACACTTGGGAACCTCCCTCGTAGCATTTCAGCCATAGCTGTTTGATTGTGGTGTATATATAACTACTAATTCACCATATCAACTTATCCTTCTAGATCATCTTCTTAGCAGTATTGATCATCTAAGTTGCAAGTATCCAGACATAAGGATCTTAATAACAAGTGACTTTAATCGCATGAACATCTCACAATTAATCAATGGTAATGATCTCTAACAAATTGTCGATTTCCCTACCCGAGCAAATGCAACCCTTTACCTCATGCTTACAAATAGCAATTTACGTGAACATTATGCAAAACCTTTTCTGTACTCCCCACTAGGTTTAAGCGACCATCAGTGTGTCATTTGGAAGCCCAAAACTAATAGGGTACTTAAAACTGAACACAAAACACAGGTCATCTGCCCTTTGCTTGGGTCGGGATGAAATAGTTTGATCATGGATCCAAGGTTTAGACTGGCATCAAGTCTTAGATGCAGTCGGTACTCAAAACAAGGCTGACACATTCTACAACAGTCTTGATTATGGCATGGCAACAATCTTTCCTGAGAAAAGGGTTAGAGAAAATACCAATGACAAAAGCTGGATTACTCCCCATATTAAAAACCTGATTTCCAAGAGTCAAAAAGCTTTCCTGTCGGGAAATGATCAAGAATCAAGGTTGGCAAAAATCATGATTTTTTTTTAAAAAATCATTTTTTTTTTATTTATTTAAGGTGGCCTAGCACATGTCTGAAATAAAAAATGGGGGTCACCGACTTAGTTTTTGAGAAAAATCCACTTCAAAAACACTATGTTTTACCACTTTTTACCATTGACCTCTATGGTAAAATCAAAATAAATCAGACAAAAACACTTATAATTAAAAAACGGCTCTATTGTTTCTATCTCTTCTTCACATATGTTTTGTTTTGGTCCTTATATAGTTCTTTAAAAAAACGTAATAAAAAATATGGTAACCGACTTACTTTTTGAGATAAAAAGCAAAATTAAGCAATTTTTAGCAATGACTAACACCTTAAGCACTGCATGCTTTGGACCCTGCGCCATCAGGAGCAACGTACATGGTCTTATGCGTGAATATAAAAATGACGCATGTGTATGACCGCGTTATATTAAAGCGCAAGATACAGAATGCCAGAAAGTACGCTAAAAGCCCAGGATAAATACTTTGAAATTGTGTCCAACACCACTGATATCAGCTCACTCGCCACAGGCCACCTTAAATCAGAATGACGTTGACCAAGATTCAAAACTGTATAACAAAAGAACTACTGATATTTAAAACAATTGTTATGCACCTTAGAAATGTGCAGACTCTTCTGCTTATTTTGAAAAAAGAATATAGGAAATCGGTAAATTCTAGGAGAAGTAATGCCTGTTTTAGTAAAAAAACGCATTTTACAAGCTGTCCACGGAATTGATGAGCAAACATAATGCAAAGTAAGTACTTCAGCTGTGCAGCCACCTGTTATTAATTCCCTGTCTTCTTTCGACAAAGATTGATGCAGTTTGGAGGTCTGTCATTTCTGTTCACAATTCAAGTCTCAGATACTCATGGTCCTTTTTTGCACTTAACAATTCTGGCTTACAATTTGCTTTAGCTTTGCTCTGCAAAGCGTCTTTGAACCTCTGAAGGCCTGTGTGTTTTCAACTAGGTTTCAACAACGAACTGCCTTGTTAGAAGGTGTCATACGATGTACAACTTCCAGTACCAACGACCAGCTTTACACATTCAGTGTCAGGCAGGTTCTCAACTGGTTTCATGCATACAATTGGTTGATATTTGATTCAATGTTTAAATATCAGTCAAAGGAAGGGTAGGGCATTCATAAACATGTAATTACTCTGCTCAATCAAGGGTTTACTTTACATTTTTAATTGGTTTGCTTATTTATTCTGTGGACAGCTTGAAAAATTGGTTTTTTTACTAAACCAAGCATAACTTCTCTTAGGAATTACCGATTTCCTTCATTCTTTTTTTTTAAATAAGCAGAAGAGTCTGCACATTTCCAAGGTGCTTAACAATTGTTTTGAATATCAGTAGTTCTTTTGTTATACAGTTTTGAATCTCGGTCAACGTCATTTTGACTCACGCTGTATTGCAGTAAGTAGTCCATCAGCACAATGAAAATGAAGGAAGCTAATACATCTCCTTGAAGTACCCCTGTTGACACTACGAAAGGATCCGAGATGTTCCCATCTACCATAACATCACTTTTAGAATTGTTTTAAAGGACACCTATGGCTTTCACCTGCCTGTCTGGGATACCATAGTGCCGTAGAACTGAGAACATGACTTCCTATTAATAGAGTCAAAGGCTTTCTTGAAATCGATGAAGGTGATGGTAAGTGGGAGTTGACAACTCTGGAAGCCCTCCGTGATTGTCCCCAGGATGTGAACCTGCTGTGCACAGCTTCTACCAGGGCGAAATCCAGTCTGGTTTGATCTTAGCATCGGGTCAACATGTTCTCGGATTCTGGTCAACAAGATTTTGTTATAGACTTTCGCTGCAACTGACATCAGGGTAATTCCTCTGTAGTTATTCATGCAGTGAGGTCTCCTTTCTTCGGCAGAGGTACAATGATGTTTGTTGTCCATTGTTCAAGAGGTGTAGGAGTGGTGAAAACTTCAAACACATAGCCGATACTCAAAGCATTGCATTTAATGCTGTCTGATTCACTCAGCCTAATGTATTGAGAATATCAAATGTTTTTGGAATATGTCCCTCTTATGTACCGGTAGTATTCGCTATGTGCTCCTGGGGATGGACCCGAGGAAGGTACTCATATTTGACATTGTAGGGTCAATTATCCCCTTCACTAAGAATATGAGTGATTGCCTCCCTTGGAGCGTATAGGGAATACAGTATACCTTTTCTGTGATCGCAGTCTTAACCACCTGTAAGATAAGATGTGGTATTATTATTAATCTACACCTAAAAATTCAACTACACTTGGCTAAAATACTTACACAAAGGCTCGTCAAATCTTTAAGAAATGCTGGACTTCTTCTGTCTCAGATAACTTGCTCTTTCTCTCTCTGTTAATGGTAGCTCTTCTGAAATTCATAAAAATTAATTCTTCAAATCTATGATATTCTGAACTAATCAAAAACCACACTTGATAGTCATATAGGTCTGAACTATAATTGTGCACATTTCCACATGTGATAATCTATTATTTGTAAAATTGTAATTCATTATCTTAAAGGCAAAATACCACTTTTACAAACATTTAATTCTGCTAACTTTGATATGGTCTACATAAAAGGACCTAATTAAGTGGTGACATCATGAGGTGGCATGGGACATTTGACCCATCCAATATCTCAATTCGTCATGTGAGTGCAAGAAAGTCGTATCTGCATTTTGGTCATTTTACAGGAGAAACATTTTTGTGTCTCACTGACCTAGAATTTGTGAAAAACAATATCTTTGAATTTTCGAGATATTTATTGAATTTGAATTTATTGAGTATGACTTTCTTGCTTACACGGGTGATAAACTACTTATACAAGTAAAGTTGTATCTGCGCCGATACAACTTTCTAGCTTACATGGGTGGTATATCACTTATATACAAGAAAGTTTTATCTGTACAGATACAACTTTCTTGCTTATATATGGATGGTATACCATTTATATACAAGAAAGTCATATCTGTGCAGATACGACATTCTTGCATTAAACGGAAAATCAGTCATGCAGATAAACTATCTCATTTTGATTATTACATGGTTAAATAAACATCATTTTTACTCAAAACTTTGATAAAATATCCCAAATAACCCATATTTTATGATTCTATCAAAATCTAAATTTTGACAAAAATGTCAGCTACGACTTTCTTGCACCCACATGACAAAGTCTCCCCTCTCCTTCACAAAAAGAGAAACATTTTCAGGTTGAAATAGATGTTTCTTTGATGATCCCTCCTCATCTTTCCCCAACCCCTGTGAATAAGATTGGAATTTGCTTTACTATCAAAATATGGTGTATAAAACAATAAGGTAAATAATTTGATTTTGTCCTTCAAAGGGAATAATTCTGTATGAAAATGGAATGATCAGCCAACAAGAAACATTTGAGATATAACTGAGAGCGCATGTATCACCAATGTTGTAATTTACCTTTAATATTAGATAACATAAATATCTGATCAAAATTCAAGCCTTGTTTAAAACAACATTATAACTGAATAAACATATAGACAAAATGTAAAAGTAACAAGGGTACTATTGGACTTGGATCTCAGCACGAGACTTTATTCATGAAACGTTCAAAGTACATATCTGCTTAACTTGAAATTGTAAGATTAAAGTTAATAAGTAATCAGACTGCTTACAAACTTTTTGAGATTTTGCTGATCAAGAGGTATTCTCACAAAACAAGACCTCATTATTTGCTAATTTACTGTTCAGTGGCGTGCGCAGGCATTTTTGATTAGGGGCTAGATTTGAAGAAGCTAAATCGCTGGTGAAGCCAGCAATGCAAGCCGTGTGCAACAAATCTCTAGCGGGTGGGATCAAGGGGTGGAAGCTCATGGGTTTTGAATGTAGAGGGCCTAAAATTCTGTTTCATGGGGCATAAAAGTAAGTAAGTTTAGCAATAATTTTGCTGAGGGCCGCTTTTCTTTTTCCCCTATTGCCTCTTTTCCCCCTGTCTTTTCTTGCTTTCCCGAACTTTTCTAATGACTGGGGAGGGAGCTTCAGCCCCCAAACCCCTTTGTGCATGTCATGCCACTGTTACTGTTATTTAATAAAATATAGGTATAATATTGGAACAAAACATCTCATGTAGACGCTCAGAAACAGAAGGTTCTCCCAACATTGGCTAACCAATGTTAGGCTGTGTTCTCTTTAACAGGTGAGTTTAATTTTCCCAATCCAAATATTGGTCAAAGAGGGCACAACCTGATGTTGGGGACGTTTTGTTTTATGTTAATTGTGTTTATTTTCCTTAGTTGAAAACTAATATTTTGTAATTTTGCCCTTTATTGGTATAAAATTGAATATATTGAGTCAATCTTATTAGTGTGGAACTATGAGTGGTACAGTGGGAACTTGGTAACACGAAAACGCATAACCCATAAAACTGCGTGACTCGAAGGGAACTTAAAAACCATGATTTTCCCCTATTGTTTTATCATGTATTTCTCTTATTTAACACAAAAGAAATAGTACAAAATTTGCTTTTTTAGTTGAAAGGAAGTGAACATCCCTAATGTACATTTTACATAGCGTTTTCAAAAGATAATACAAAACTCTGCACGAAAGGTACAATTGCTAATATCTTATACGCTCAAGCTTTAAACACATCGATATGTTTAAGTTGGCCTAGCACAGAAACGGTGTCGGACATGAGTGAGCTGATATCAGCGGCGTTGGACACAAAGTCTTTATCCCAGGCTTTTAGCGTACTTTCTGGCGTACTGTATCTTGCGCTTGAATAAATCTTACACGTGCGTCATTTTATGATTCACGCATAAGACCATGCGCATTGCTCCTGACGGCGCAGGGTCCAAAGCGCACAGTGCTTAAGGTATCAGTCATTGCTAAAAAAATGTCAATTTTTTGCTAAATTTTGCTTTATATTTCAAAAAGTAAGTCACGTTTTTTTAAAGAACTATATAAGGACCAAAACATATGTAAAAAAGAGAGAAAAAAAATAGAGCCTTTTTTTTTATTTAGAAGTGTTTTTGTATGATTTATTTTGATTTTACCATAGAGGTCAATTATAAAACATAGTGTTTTTGAAGTGGATTTTTCCCAAAAACTAAGTCGGTGACCTCCAATTTTTATTTCAGAAATGTGATCAGCACATATGAAAACACCATATATCAAAAAATTAGAAAAATAAATAGAGGAATTCTATTTGTGCTAGGCCACCTTAAATCCTTCTTAAATCTTATTTTTTTAACCTGATTTGTGCATACTAATTATAAATTCATGTTTTGCATTAACAACTAAATCAATGTTGAGATTTTATTTTTATCGGACATGCTTACCTGTTTATTCCCATCTTCTGACACTGTGACGATTCGCCATGTTTTTTGTCCTCCACGGCTGTAAGAATTTTTGTTGCATCCAAAATTATCCTGTATCCTAGCTGCTTGATAACATCAATGTATGTCTTAGTCTTTAATTGTTTTTCTTTCATATCTCAACGGTGAATCAGCTTGGGTATTGCCCATCATCTTCTAACATTGTGATGATTCTCCGGGGTTTTGTCTTCCATGGTTACATGAATTTTTTGTTGCATCCAGCCCTGTATCCTCGCTGCTTGACAACATCAATGTATGTCTTAATCCTTCAAGTGATCTTTTCCATTTTAAAGGGGCATTGGACAAGTTCAGCATCATCCCCAAATTTTACCCTAAACATTTTAAGATTTTGCATCATTTGAAGTCTTAGCGGTAATAATGACAGCATGCGAAGTTTCATTGTCAAATTCATACCATATATACCAAAATATTTAGATATTCTTTTTCTTAATTATCGTTGGCAACAACGATAAATACTGCCCTCTATAGTCATTTTTTAAAATTGGCCTTTTCAGGAGATCTAATGCAAAATCCAAACTTATTTTGATTTATCTACAATCTATGATGTGAAAGGAATGTTTTACAAACAAAGTTTGGTGTCTTTCTTGATTTATAGCATCAATAAATACATTCACAGAATAGCCTCATACCCAAGATCGACAAACAAAATAAAATTCAAATTTTACATTTTTCTGAAGGTTTTGATCCAAATTTTCCCAAATCTGGCGATTGAATGTTATTTTGTAACATATGAAGTGTAAATCATTCCCAGATATAATTCAAAAATTATGACCAATGACCCTTTAATTAATCAACTTGGGTATTAGGTTTTCATAAATTCTAGAGCAGTGACCAACATTATCTAGTTCTCCTCATATTCAACAAATTGAGGGAATAAGCGAAAAAGACATTTGTTTAGACCATTGCCTGTAGGGTTTGATGACACTTTGTGTATGCAACATTCCAGTGTAGGCCTACCATGCTGTCTACCAGTTTGGAGAATTTGGAAGAACCAAGGTTTGAAATCCATAAGAATGGAATTATCATTGTTCCTGCATAAGGGAAAAACACACAAATTTAATTTTAGATTGCACACCCTTTGCCAGAAGTTCAATATTGTTTTATTTTATTTTATTTTTCCCTTTTTTTTTTTTTGGGGGGGGGGGGGGGTTTCAGAGTTATCTTGGGGTTGGGCTTGGGGTTGGTTAAAAAGGGGAGTTACAAACCCAATGTTATATAATGAACCAAAATACCAGAACCAGAAACTGATTATAATTACATATAGCCAGGAGCGGACATTTGTGCGTTTTGTTTACATCCGGGACGTTTTTCCAAATAGCGCGGTGAAAACATTTGCCGACTTCCCATTCAACTCATGGAGAAAATGACGGCTCGCGGAAACTTCGATTGATTTTAGCAAATTGTCAAAATATTTTGATTCCAAAATCATATGAGATGTGTGGTAGGAAAGACATAACAAAATGACAAACAGCTCATCATTTCACAGATTATCGTCTGGCTAAAAAAGAAAGAAAATGAAGGGATACCTGGCTGAAGTATTGGTTGTTTTCACTGCGCACGAAGTCCAACTAGAGTTATTTTTAGATCATTGTGCTGCGTATACCCTGCGTATGCCTTACGTATGACGTAGGCCCGCTTTCGCCTATATTTATTGTAAGTTGATTTTTTGAATTTTGAAAGGCTCAAATTCAAATTTAAATACCAGTAATGAATATATTCGTTTGCATCATCACATAAATATGTATATTGAAAAATACAATATCTTGAATTCACTGTAATTGCATGTTTGAATTCTGGTTTTAACTGTTTGACCACCAATTAATTTTTTGCATCTGAAAAAAGCAAAAATTGTGCCTCTCCAAGCTTGATAATCTGACCCGTTTGTAAGGAAGGAGTGGTGTATCACACTCATGCACATCAGTATAACAGTGAAGTCTGGCTCAAGGGAAATGGAGATGGGTACACAGTGGTTAGAATAAGCTTCAGTTTTTACTTTTACATACCAATTATATAAATTGCTCTTTAATTCTGAACCCAAAAGATGCAGAGACAAACAATATTTCACTAAAATTGTGAAGAAATATATTTACTAGTCATCAGACATAGTAGAGAATTTTAATAAATCAGATTTCAATATACTCACCTTGAAAATACTCCAGCTTCTTTTTGACTCTTCAGTTTCAGGCTTCCACATCCTCATCACTGCTTTGCTGTATCTTGAGCTGATTCAGTCTTCTGCATTCTGATGTATGGGCAGGCACCTTAAAACCCTAACCCATTTTCATTTGAAAACCTTGTTTAAAATCTCCTTGGAAAGGCCTATATAAAAAAATCCCCCTTTTCACCATGTTTGAGGTGGGATTCAAACCCGGGACCTGGTGCACCCCGATCCCATGCCAAGCAATACCAAGCCACCAAGCAGGCGCTGCCTAGGCAGCAATTCCGTGCTCATACCTATCTACCGTCTATGACGTATTTGGACTTAGGCTAATTTCTTGATTTTATTTGGACTTAGGCTAATTTCTTGATTTCTCTCCAAGGTGTTTTAGAGTGTCTGGTACAGTTAGGGTTAGGGGAGTGAGTTTCAATAACCCTAACCCATTTTTGTTTAAAAACTATGGAAAGGCCTATATAAAAAATCCCCCTTTTCACCATGTCCGAGGTGGGATTCGAACCCGGGACCTGGCACACCCCGATCCCATGCCAAGCAATACCAAGCCTCCGAGCAGGTGCTGCCTAGGTAGCAATTCCGTGCTCATACTTATCTACCGTCTATGACGTATTTGGACTTTAGGCTAATTTCTTGATTTCTCTCCGAGGTGTTTTGGAGTGTCTGGTACGGTTAGGCAGGCGCGTATCCTGGGGGGGGCCATACCGGCACGTGCCCCCCGGGGTCAAAAAGAGGGGCGCCAAAAAGAGAAAAGAAAAAAGAGAGAAAGAAAGAAGAAGAAAAAGAAAGAAAGAAAAAAGGGAGGGAGGGGCGAAAAAAGAGAGAAAAGAAAGAAAGAGGGAGAAAAG
>JXSR01S022212.1:6538-17189 GCA_000969725.1 Ophiothrix spiculata | reverse complement strand
GGTATCGCCTTTAGATAAAATTTACCAGCTATTCTGAGAAAAAAAGGTTCATGCAAAGGTCACGCCTGTCACGCTGGAATTCGCCAAATGCAAATTTCAATTAGGCTTTCCATAAATTTTTTAGGGAAAACAAATACCAAAATATACATTTTTGGTCAAAAACCGATATCACCAATATGTTCAGGGTAAAAAATCAACTTCTAAAATGTATACTTTTATATAGTTTATGCAATAAGTTTGAAAGTTAAGAGTATAAAAACTGTTTTTGCTAGTTGAAGGTCCACCCCAGCCTAAGAGATTTTTTTCCAGGTTCATCATATAAACTGAATTTAATTGTGCATACTTAGTACATGATAATGTACCATCTTGCTACTGGTACTTGAAGTATGTAACAAACATAACAAACATAGATTATATCTGCAAAGTTGTCTTTAAGCTTAAACACTGTGCCTAGGCATGAATAAGGATAGATAGCGTCAGACCGACCTGGAAGTTTCTGCTTGGCCTACTTCTATGCTCATCAATCCATGTTGTTTTCATTTCAACCAATGGAGAAATAAGTAAATTTGTACATACAGCATGCTTATTTTAAATGTTTGAGTACTTAACATGAGTATCTAAAAAGACATTTCAAAGTCATTTAAATATGAGTAATTTGTAAAGACAGTTTCATATTAAATCACTGTTTACATTGTCTGTGCTCATCCAAGTCAATGTATCACTGTTGTATATAGTTCTGTCAAAAAAGTTTACATCACTTAGCTTTTTTTAATTTTAACTCATTTACTGATGATTTCTTGTCATGACACACAGGAACCCTCTCCCCTGAAACCTGTCACCAGGAAAATGTGGATGACCCACCAGGAAAAGACAGTGAGCCGGAAAAGGAAAAGGAGAGTGTAGCAGAACAACAGGGAAATTTTGAAATGCAAAGGAAGCCAGAACGGGTGATTTTTTCCCTTTTTTAAAAGTTATAAAAGCTAATCAGAATGTGTTTTTGGTATAAAAATGGAAATTAGAATCAGGAAAAAGCAATGAATACATGGTCTGAAAAATAGAGGCAAAATGGGCACCATAGTACTAGTGTAGTGGTTAGTGATCTTGCCTTGTCCAGGTTTGATTCCTGGTGAGGGCTGCCTTGCCGGAAATTCCATTATGGAATCTGAGAATCTTTGCTAAGAGGAGGAACATAAAGCGGTCAGTTCCATGTGCTAAAGATTACATGCAATCGCAGTCAGAATCATAAAGAGTAGGGTATTCTACAACTGATTGTTCCCAATTTCTGGATTTTAAAGCCCACCTTTGCATTATATCCGCAACCATATGAGGTTGCACTATATTGGAAGAATAATGGCTTTGCTCTCCCCAAAATCATGGTTATACCAAAGATACATTTTGTATCTTGGGAATTCTTAGTGGGAAATTGTTCTCATTTTGTAAACATAATCAACTTTATTAAAAGAAAACATGATAATTATATGGATTAAGCTTGCAATGTTGTTTTAAGCTGCCATGCATATCTCCACTCTACTGCATCGAACCGCAAATATTGAGAACATGAATAGTGTCAGACCGACCTGGAAGTTTCTGCTTGGCCTGCTTGATACTCATCAAAATCTATGTCATGCTTGCATTACAATAAATGAACAATTATTTGAATTTTGTAAGTATTAGACTGCAATCGTAGGCACAATCCTTGGATCATTTAGAAATAAAGTAGCAAAAAATGTAAGCTCAACCAGTAAGGCTCCTGATTTCGAGGCATCGTCAGGACTGAGACAGATCTCTCTGTTTGGAAGAGGTGGGAATGAAAATTATACATCAGAATATTTTTTGTTTATGAAATGAAAAGTCCAATCTTCTGAGAAAAAATGCATGTTAGACATCCACTCTTCTTTCATATCTATTAATTGTTTTTGAAAATAGAGTTGAAAAGCATTTCTTTTTCTCCCCCTTTTTTTTTTTTTTTGAAGGGGAGGGGGTAAAATATTAGTTTTCCAACAAATAAATAGAAAATAGTAAAAATAGTACCAACAATATTTTATCTTAATATCACAGATATCTTAGATGGGCTTCAAAATGAAGTTTATTACGGTTAATCACTATAGCTACTTTAAAAATGGTTCAAACATTATGACGACAAAGTGAAGTTGATTTGATACTATAAAATGATAATATACTCAGCTATGTCAGAGATATTCTTTGAAAATCTACAATGATACTCAAAATAGTGTTTTCATCAGTTTAAGCTGATAGCATTAATATTTGATTTAGTATGATGAAAATTAATTTACAAATAGATTCATATCTATCAGAAAAGCTTTTTTTAAACTTATCACATGAAATGTTGAAGTATCTAGTGCTTAGCCTGTTAAACTAGATTTACAGAAGATAAATTTTATTACTAAAGAAGCTTGGCAATGTAACAAACTTAAATAATCGCATGACTATAGTTTAGGACAGGTTAACCCTTTCCAGTCTGACCGTGCCACTTTTTCCACCCCAGGCTGAAGGCAATTTAGCACTAAATTGACTACCAAAATAAATTCAAATTATCTTTAGAAATATTCTATATAATTCATTGAGACTTCAGCACCTGTACACATTGCCTAAGAAAGTGGTTTTGAAGGTAAGAGGCAATGAGAATATTTAGGGCATCTTGAGGACGTCCTATGAATGAACTGACAGTAATTTAGGGCGTCCCCGAGGACAGGAAAAGGTTAAGGTTACATATAAGTTTGATTAAAATCTCCATTAAACCCATGCCTGCAGTTATCATCAAAATATTTTAATGATATTTCTATGAGCACTTAGCCTATAAATGTGATACTATTTGTGAGATACATTTCAGAAATTGGGTCACTGCTTTATGTCCCTTGTTGATACCAATCCAACATTATATGTGATGTTACAGTAAAGATAAGCACATTGTCACTCAGCTGTGTTGAGGCATGGAGAAGAGAGAGACAACACCCTGGTCACATAAGCCGCAAGAAGCCGCAAGAAGCCACAACGCCGGTATGACATTAGTATGATTGCGATGACCGGTCGGACACCGGTGGTTATGTGACTATAACTGAAGACATCGTATACAAGCCGCAAGGTTTTGACTCAGAATTAAATTCTTGCAGCATGCTTCTGGTGTCTCTACGGCTCACGAACACCGTCTGTACACCGACCGATGTCCGATCGGCGTCTGCTGAATTGACGCCGTAAACACATCGTAACCTGTCCGCAAAGTGTTTGACTATAAGCATAGCGTAGCGTAAACAATGGATCACATACAGATCTATATGTTGCGCTACTTGCACTTCGCGATGAAAAAATGCCTAAATTGCCGACCAAATTCACCAAAAACTAAATATTCTATCAACACTGATGAAGTTATTGAACTGTATAATTGGTCAAAAGAAAAAAAAATTGGGGTCAATCGGTTTTATTTTCACACAGGGCGTTACGACTCCGTCACACACCAGCTGAATAGAGCCAAAACATACAAATAACGTAGACTGTTTCGGTAATAGAGATACATGTATATCAATTACCAAACCAGTGTACGTTATTCGTACAGATCGTGATGTGTGACTGAGCCCTAACATTACCTAATAAAAATGTGCATTTGATGTTCAACCATGCATGATTAAAAGTCACTTTAATGGGTTAATCCAGTGTATAATTTATGTTGTGGTAATGGGGCACACATATTTTAAAGCAATGGGCCTAAAGCTTTAATAATAAGTCCTGTTGAATCCTACATAAACAACAACGAAAAAGGTCTACTAGGTTTTAAGGGTTGAAGGGTGTTGAATCTAATAAAAGCTATTGGGTTATCAACACAGCTATTACAGCCATACTGTCAGTATTGTTTCCAAAACCATCTGGCGTTTATTCCAATGATCTTTCGGATGACCCTCAATTTTTTTAAAACTGTGCTCTCACAGAATGGTCCAGTGAGCCTTACATCAGTATCTATTTTATATTTGACTTCCTCCCCGCAGCTTACTTCTACTTTCATGGTTTGTGTTATAGAGTACGTTATCATGGTTATATAATCACATACCGTAACACAGGTTAATAATTTGTGAAGTAAATAAAGTTTGTAATTACTTTTGCATAGTAATGGACGACAAATCGAGCTGTTTTCCTTGGATAATTAGTTTAAAAACACATTTTAGGTGATTTTTCCCACTTTTTCTAATAGTCATCTAATCGTATTAAATACATGTCTGTCTTGCCAAAAACGTTAACAGCTACTCTATCAATATGAGTATCAATAGTGCATGATGTTAAGAACATAATCCAACTCATGTATGACGAGACACACATCTAGAGACAGCATCACCACATCAGACTGTTTGGGATGGTTCTGCTTAACCTATTTCATACTCATCAACATTCATGTAATGCAAGAGTTCCGCATTGTAATAAATGATCTTCAGGATACATAGTCCAATTTTATTCATTCAATCTGCAAATTTCAAATGTACTATATGCTCTAAAGGCAGAACATATACAAGCTGATTAGAAATGATGATAAATTAATCAAATCATTCAATTTTTACTCTCACAATAATTGATCAGCTTACTAATATTGAGAAACAGGTAGATTTAAATGATGACTGAAAATTCAATTTTTGATTGACCTTTCATTATAATTGATTAAAATTTTCAGTCAAACTTTTGATTTTTCCATCAACACTAACTGATTATTTTTTCCATATTTTGTTTCAAAAAAGAACAAAATGGCTGTAAAGCAGAAATCTGACTGCTACTTATCTTCATAAATTCTCCTTTGCTATAAAACTTGAAAATGATTTAGTATATGTAAGTTAACTAGTTATAAATTAGGTTAATATATGGCATAAAATTACATTAAAGCTCTTCACATCTATATAGTCAATATGGGCATCAATATAAGCACATACTGTTGTCTGTGATGTAATTGCCAAGAACATTAATTAAATTATGACGAGACACGCATCTAGAGACAACATTACTACATTGGATGTGTGGCATGTATCTGCTTGACCCATTTCTTACTCATCAAAATTCATGTTATGTAAGAATTACGTATTATAAAAATGATCCATGGGGAATATCGCGTCATATATTTTTTATTCAATCAGCAAATTTCAAAAAAAATACTTAATCGTATAAAACCATACAAATGATTGCCAGATATTTACTTGTTTTAATCTTATCCTTGAAATTATTATTATTGATACTCTTTTAAATAAAAGATTGAGGTATGGTAAAAAGAAAAGAGAAAAGGAAATAAGACAAATGGGAAGTTGAAAAAGGCAAAAGAAAAAATAATTATCTTGTGCCAATTAAATTTAAAACAAAGAGCAGTATACCAAAGCTAAGTTTTGTATCTTGGGAATTTAAGAAGGAATTTGTTCTCTTTTTGTAAACATAATTAACTTTATTAAAGAAAACATGATCATTATATGGATTATGTGTGCAATGTTGTCGAAAGCTTACAGTTAATGCAATGCTTATCACCACTCTACTGCATCGAATCGTAAATATTGAGAACATGAATAGTGTCAGACCGACCTGGAAGTTTCTGCTTGGCCTGCTTGATATTCATCAAAATCTATGTCATGTTTGCATTACCATAACAGTTATTCTAATTTTGTAAGCATTAGACTATAATTGTAGGCAAAACGTGAGAACATTTTTAAATAAAGTAGGTAGTAATGTTAGCTCAACCAGTAAGGCTCCTTCTTTTTTTGCAGAAGTCCTGATTTTGAGTCACCGTGAGGCCCGATACAGAGATCTTGTGTTGACAAGAGGTGGGGAGTATAATCATACACCATTAACGGCCAACTCATAGTCGGCCTCCAAACAAAATTTTAGCTACCAAACATTTGGTCGTGACGTCAAAATGACAATTAACTCCAAACAAAATATCTTCAACACCAAGTTGAGACAAAATAAAATTTCGAGCTAGATTGCACATGTTATTGAATTGCCATATACATTGGACCAAATGTTTGTTACCCGTTCATACTGTAAATTCCATGGCAAATATTTGGTGACGTCACGACCAAATGTTTGGTAGGGAAAATTTTGTTTGGAGGCCGACTATAATTTGGCCTTAACTGTGCCAGACAACTCTGCAACTTTCTGCTTGGCCTGGTTGATGCTTGTTAACATTCATAGAAAATATCGTAATTATTAACTAAAAACTTAGTTTTGTTGTGTTTATATATGTCTGAAGATCAGTGGCGTAGCCAGACTTTTTGGTCGAGGGGGGGGGGGGGGGGGCAAAGACATTTCATCCCGATTTTTTCCCAATTTCCCCCTGGCGTTTGCACATTTCTTCCTAATTTTTCCCGGTAATAAATCCATATTTGTACACCCAAAATTAATTCAAGTCGATTTTAAAATTGACAGCAAAAAAAAAACAAAAAAAGGTTTTAAGCATTTTCTGCACATCTCATGACACGATTTTCTGTTTTTCCCCATGTTTCCTGTCTAGCAGCTTCTCTCTCATTTTTCTTGTCCGTCCCAATTTTTCCCGCTTGCTGTCGCGATTTCCCGCTCGATTTTTTCAGTCTGCCCCCTTGCCCCGTGCTGGCTACGCCACTGCTGAAGATGGTACTAAAGGTAAAATGAAATTGCTGTGAATAAGATTAAAAAATGCCTACTGCAGAAGGAGAGCCAAAATAATCTGAATGCCAAAACTTGAGCTACATTGAGTACTTTTTAAGATAATTCTTTGTATTCTCTTGTTTTTATCTCAAAAATTAGTCTGTGGAATAAACAATTTTCCGGGATAAAGAGATACAAAGTGATGTGGTTCAAACTTTAGAAGATTACGATATCCAGAGTCATATCTATACTTCATGTTAAAGCAATACTATAAGAATTTGATCAGAAATAATTTTGAGTAAAAACAGCCTAAAATGAAGGAATGTGAGAGTATCTAAAACCTTTTTCAATTGTATTTTGTCAAAAACTTGTTATGCCACAGCAAAATGGATACAAAGCAAATGCGTCCTTTCCTATACTTATACACGTGGAATTAAATTTGGGATCCCAAATTTAATTCAACAAATGGCCATAACAGGAAAACTAAGCATATTTAAGCCAAATGGTTTGGAGGGTATTTATATCTACCAAAAACATAATTAATAAGCTAATAAAATCAAAGGTCATGGGTGAAATGGGGCGCTCAATTTTTAACACTTTATAGTATTGCTTTAATATTCTTTTACAATTTTGTCTTGGTAAGAAATTGGCAAAATTATGACAATTTATGACAAAAGCTTCAGCAGACAAATATTTGACACAACATAAAGGATATCATAGGCCTATATTTCATATACTAGTAATGCATTCTTTTCAACACACGACTACTGCTGGCACATGTTTAGAATATATATAAATTGGCCCACTATGCATTAAATTAGTAATTCCTTTAAAAAGAAATAACTGACAATATAATCATATATTTTTTTACCATATTTTAGAAATCTGGGCCCATATTCATGAAACCCTGCTAACTCTAGTTTGTAACTAACCTATTGTCTACCTGTCAGAATTTGACAAGACAATGGGCTTTTTGCCAACTACAGATAGTGGTGTTTCATGCCCTAACTGCAACTGTCATACTTGGTAAATTCTGGTTAGACCTAAATATGCATATACTATACTAAATTTAAGTTTAACCAGTTATAATTAAATAAAGCTCTCTACAGCTACTCAGTCAATAATAATGAGCATATATAGTGCATGATGTTGTCTGCGATGTAATTTAAATTATGACGAGACACGCATCTACACAACATTACTACATCAGGCTGTTTGGGATGGTTCTACTTGACCTATTTCATTCATGTTATGTAAGCACACAAAATCTATAGTACGCATTACATATCATCACACTAATAAAATTATTGCCAATCTGATAATTTGTAGTTTTGAGAAAACCAAGCAAAACAATCTAGTTTTGCTAGTTAGTTGCTTTCATTGATCATTTCTTGGGTAAAAACTTGATGATACAAATCAAGTGTCACGGCAATGTTGACATGTACCAAACATGACTTAGTCAATTATGAAGTGAGATATGCAATTGTCATAAATAAACAAACATGTAATGTGCACTTGATGATATTCAATCATGCTACCAGCATTATACCCACCATATCAAATATATAGATTATGTCTGCAAAGTTGTCTTTCAGCTTAAACACTGTGCCTAGGCATGAATTAATGAGGATAGATAGCGTCAGACCGACCTGGAAGTTTCTGCTTGGCCTACTTCTATTCTCATCAAATTCATGTTGTGTTCATTTCAACAAATGGCAAAAATAATAAAATGTGTACACATATCAGCTTATTTTAAATAAATAGAAGAGTAGTACCAACAATAGTTTCATCTTCATATCACAGATCTCTTACATGGAATTTTGATAGCTGTTTCAAAATGACGATGAAGTAAAACTGATATCATATATACCATGATAATAAGCTGTCAGATATGTTCTTTGAAAAACCTACAATGATACTGAAAAGAGCATTCTCATCAGTTTAAGCTGATAGCATTAATATTTGATTTAGTATGATGAAAATTAATTTACATTTACAGAGTAAGCTTATAGTACTTAAATCGTATCACTTGAAACATTGAAGTATCTAGTCATAAGCCTAATAAACTAGATTTACAGAAGATAAATGTATTTTTCAGTAAAAAGCTTCACAACATAACAGGCTTAAATAATCACATGCCCTATCAAATAAAAATATGACTATATAGATTGGGACAGGTTAATGTTAGTTAGAATTAAGTTTATTAAATAAAAGCTCCATTAAACTCATGTCTCAAATTATCCATTTAAATAAAATATTATGCTGATATTTCTATGAGTGCTTAGCCTCTAAATTTAATACTATGTGAGAGATACATTTCAAAAGTTAGGTTAGGTATGATAATGATATGATAAATGAACGCTTTCTTAGTGTTAGACATCCCTTGTGGATACTAATCCAACAATATGTTACATTAAAGAATAGCACATTATTGTCACTCAGCTGTAGTATGAGGCATGGGGAAAAGAGCAACAACATTAATTGTGCGAGACAATTCTAACTTTCTGCTTGGCCTGGTTGACGCATCTTAACATTCATACCATATTCAACTCTCACTTAAAATAAATTGCATTGACACAGCGCAGAAACTAGTCCGATCCTAGGACCTTGATTTTTTTCTGGGTTACTATCCACAATATCCACTATCACATACCACTTTACTAGAAAGCCCGAGTTCTACATAGCAGACTGATCGCCCCTCCCCGAAAAAATAGCCTTTTTTCGGGGTAGGTAGTAAAGTGACTTTCTAGATAACTGGACTTGATAGTTATATCCCTCATGTTGGTTTGTGTCACCCGAAAAACAAGAGTTCTATTAATCGAACTATGCAGAAACACTAGTTAAATTTCAAGGCTAAGCAGGATTAAGTTAGCCAAAAGATAACCGCTACAAATCACACGGTTAAAATTCCATATTTAGACTTAAGACTACTGAACCGAGATGCATTCTTACTACAATAAGCTGAAAATTTAGTCTATAGATAGACTAAGAATCTTGCAAAATTGACGATAAACCAAGATACCTGATAATCAGTGGGAACTGGACTAGAGAGCAGTTATCAAGATAAATGATTTAATACATATATTTGTTAAATATTTCAAACATGAGCAAACATTCGATGGGTTCTCAGTGTATTCGTGGCCTGAGGTAGAAGGAGATAAGGTATGTTATTGATATGAACATGTTATATCGTTTAACCTAATTGATGAATATTTAGAAAGTTTCAGGTAAATTCATAGTTTTGCTTTTTATTTTATAGAAACTTGAAATTTGTCTGTTACAGGCTTCTAAAGTCTAGAATTAAGCAACAAAAATGGACCCAAAAACCAATTGTGATACCAAAACTACAACATCTGCTTTCTGTCTGACTCTTTTGAAATCGGCAGCCCAAATTTCCTCAGAGTTCTCTTTCACATACACTTGAAAAGTGAAGTTCATTATGGTATAATCATATCAGCCAATATTGAAAGATTTACAATATGACAGAGTAAGATTGATTTGATACTACAGCATGATATACTAAGCTATGTCAAAGACTTCAAGTTTCTTTGATTGGAAAATCTACAATGATATGCCTAATAGTGTTTTCATCAGTTAATATGATAGCATCAATATTTGATTTAGTATGATGAAAATTAATTTACAAATAAGATTTCTATCTATATACAAAGTAAGCTTACAGTTAAGCTGAACACACATGAAACATTCAGGTATCTAGTGCTTAACCTATTTAACTAGATTTATTATACACTAGATACATTTTATTGAGGTAAAGCTCTACAATGTTACAGTCTTAAATAATCACATGCTCTATCAAATTAAAATGTGACTATATAGTTTAGGACAGGTTAATATTAGAAATAAGTTTTATTAAAAGCTCCATTAAACCCATGCCTGCGGTTATCATTAAGATATTGCAATGATATTCTATGAACACTTAGCCTATAAATGTAATGCTATTTGTGAGATACATTTCAGAAATTGGGTTAGATATGATATGGCAATAAAATGAAAGCTTTCTCACTGCTATACGTCCCTTGTGGATACCAAT
>JXSR01S022209.1:0-10588 GCA_000969725.1 Ophiothrix spiculata | reverse complement strand
CCCCGAACGACTTGCCCAGCGCTAACTAGGGCCACGATAAACACGATTCCAAGGCAACGAATCGAGGTCAGACAAGCAAAACCTGTTAGGAGTGAGCTATAGGCCGTTGGTTTTGATTGTTGTTTTCTCCAGTAAGCATCAGAGTATTTTGGTAAATCGTCAATAGGCAAATATCGCTGTGCGCAGGCTGTAACTCGTGATTGACTTCAAATCATGACTTGAAAGTTAAACTAAATAAATGTACTGTATATTCTTGTCATGATTAGATGTGATCTGGTGTCTTGATACTGTTCGTATTATCAGGTATAACGGATATTTGATGTATTCAGCATCATATTTACCACATGAAATATGACTCTCTTTATTTATCGGTTTAGTGTTGCATGTGGTTCCTGTCGTTTGTTTTAGATTGGTGATTTTGGTTTGGCTGTAAGCAGTACTGTATCTCGTCAGATGGCTGGCACGGTGGGAACCATCTCTCACATGCCCCCGGAAGCATTCAAGCCTACTGCTACAGAGCCGGATGAAGCATGGGACATATATACGTAAGTTAAAAGCAAGCACAAACGCGTTCTTCATTATTTTTAAAGAGTTATTGAAGTGCATCCGAAACATGTCTAACAGCTAGTGGTAGGTATTACCTATAAACCCAAGTACCATTAACTCTAAATATATGCTTAATAATATCAAGAAAGAACTTAACCATGAACTCCCAAAGCATATAATTTCCAGTTATCAACATCAAGAAGGACACCACCAACGCTCAGAACTGGAAATCCGACGTCAGACATAACTCAGACACCACTCGCTGAGGACGTAGAAGGATTTCTCTGAATATTTCGACCAAAAACGTTAATCTTGAATGCTGATGAATAGTTTTAGATTATATTTTCATACATTTAATTGTGTACAATTTAGTACCATCACTCGCTTTGTACCTTTGCCTTCATTGGTCTTTGATCGTAATTGAATTAATTATTGTTTCTTTAGATTTGCCATCACTACATACGAGCTTACTACAGGGTGTGATCCTTGGCCGCAGCTTAAAAAACGTCGTAAGTTTAGACACTTCAACTTCAGGTGACTTTTAAATTATGAATCAAATTGATTCAAATGAATTTTAAATGAAAGCAGGTGATCCAAAGAATCCAAACCCGTTTGAATTTTTCAAATCCAAACTTCCGTTGCAAAGTTATGAAGGTTTTTGTATCGTTAATTTAATTAATTTTGGAGAACGCAGGATAGGGGATTTAATCTTTTAGTTTCTTTATTTTCGCCAAGCAAGGTCACGGCACCAATCCAGTTACACTTCTAGTCAATTCACAGAGTAATTTGGTCAATATTTTAATTGTCTGAATGGATATTACACACACAACAGGTGTTATTTTGCAGCTTTTTGCACCCACACATGCGCGGGATATTTAAAGATGATTAGTTCCGCATGATAAGAGCTGATCAAAATTACGAGGGTCATTCAAAAAGTTCTACCTGTTGAATCATAACTTTTGTTTTGTTAAAGGTAGCTACTTGAAAATTAGTACAAATATAGCGCAGAATGTTGTCTACATGTGGTCTAAAAATCATATCAATACCTTTTCCACATTTTTGCAGGTGATCAGAAAACCACAGTAACATTTGGTACACCGGATACGGTGAAATATCATATGACATTGCACCTGAAATTACATGTGCAGCTAATGTATGAATAACCATCTGTATACCCAAAAATCATGGACGTTACTGAACAAAATTGGAATGAAAGTGAACCTAGTAGTCCAACAAGTCGTATGCAACTGATAAAGTAAACTTGTTACTGATAGAAATTACCCAGAATCCCAATATTTGAAAAGGTGTCTGGTATCCTCTTAGGTTACGAATATTAGCATAGCATGCTTCTCTATGACCTGACTTTCCAAGTGCGTTTTTTTATGTCAAAAATAACATTTAAAGATGATACACCACAATTTTCGGTCAAATTTCCTTTATGATGTACTATGAAATTCTTCAAAAATAAAGCTTCATAATGTCACTATTTTACATCTTGTTTTGTTAAAGTCAGTTTCTTCCTAAACTGTATCTTTAGTGATTTTGATAATTTGTCTGCATGGGCTATTTGTTCTTTTTTATTGTTGTACTTGTTTGTGTCCATTATTTTCAGTTTGGGTCAAGTTCTTAATCACCCCGTACAATTGTATGTCCATTCTTATGCTTTATATAATTTTTATCGTATAGCAATACTACATGGCTATATTATGACCTTTTTAATTCACTGTACCTGAGCCAGTTTTAAAAATGATGCACATTATTTTGACCGTTTTCGGTTTACCAAATCTTACCGTTGTTTTCAGGACACCTGCACAAATCTAGAAAAGGTATTAATTAGATTTTTTAATCATTGATCATATGTAGATGACATTCTAAGCTATATTTGTACCAATTTTCAAGTAGCTACCTTTAATAGAACAAAAGTTATGATACAACAGGTAGAACTTTTTGAATGACACTCGTACTTTAGGCGGAAGAACAGGCGCAGAAATTACACCCAAACAATCATTATTTTTGCCGCTTGTTGTTTATTTACATGTGATTTAACAGATATATTAAAACAAATTCTTGAGTGTGCATGGATGTCCACATAACTTGTAGACATCTGAAATTCTCTTTTCTTCACTTCCAAAAAAATTGGCAAACTGGAAAAATCAATAACTCTGCAACCACAAATCAGAATTTTCGTCTAAAAATTGGTGGATGTGCATGGACAAAATCATCTTCTTGATAACATATTCTTAAATAAAAATGGTCTATCTTATTGCGCGGAACTCAGAAAAACATCTGAAAACGTATCTAGAAACACTTTATTTCAGTATCAAAACAAAAAACTATCAAGCCTACTTAAAGTCATGCCTGCTTGAATATGAGCTATGCGTCAACGTGTCTGTAGGTCAGCGGTGTGAAAAATAAACAATCTCCTGCCAAGTAATGGGTAAATGAAGTATCTATAGTCGATCCAAACTAAATAGACCCTCGGTTTTTCCGATTTTTTTCAGTAAATACCAAACTTCAAGAAAAGTCATGAAAGAAAAGCTGTTGGTCTTCTCTTGACCCAACAAGATTTATAGATTTTAAAGTATACATGTACTCCAAAATGGTCAAATCTTTACAAATTGGGCAATTTCAGCCTCGCTTTGGTATGATCTGTTGTGACATCGGGTACCATTAATGATGTTAACTTTTGGAAACTTCCACTAACAATTTTTGTAGGTAGATGGTTAGAGTTGTTGAGTAAGCGTAAGCTATTAAAATTGTCAATATTCTAAATGGGCCAAGTCCCCCAGGCATGCAGGGGCACTCACAATCTAAGGATGCAACTCGGCAAGATAAAAAGTAGGGGTCACCAGGTACAAACGTACGCACAAAAAAATAGGGGGTCATTTGGTACTCAACATAACTAAACAGGGGATCATCCAAGTTTGAGAATGAGGGTCATTGAGGTAATCAATGCAAAAATAGAAATATCCAATTGCCATATACGCCTAAATAAAAAAAATGTTAGATCAGAATTAAAAAAAACCCCGCATTTATAAATACCAGTCCAATTCCTTGGGTAGCCATCTCATTGCAAAGGTCTTGCATCAGTAAATTTGATAATCAATATTAATTTCGCTATGGAACTGGTTTAAGGGTACTGTCAACCCTTTGTTTTCAGAAATGGTTTCTACTATGTAAGTTAGCAACGGAGAACATAGAAGCAGGTTTGTATACTTCAAGCTACTTCACTTGATGGTGAGGTCAATTGTGGACCAAAATATGTAATTTTGGCTCTCGGATTCAAAATGATATTGTTTTTGGCCCAAATTTTTACTGCGAGGCACGAGCGTATCCAGGGGCTGTGCTAAATTTGACAAAGGTCCACAAAAATCCTCGAAAAAGGTACATAAAAAGAATCACAAATACTTTTTTTTCGATAAATGCTACACCAAACGCTTGTAAAATTACTGAAAATCGTGTTTTTTGTTGTTGTTTTGTGTTTGCTATTTTATTTCATTTTTTTTTAAATAATTTATTTATTTTTGCTTGTCATGTTTAGAAAACCACTCTAATTAATTTGGGGTCGACCCAAACGGAAAACGTTCCTCTTAAAGGCCCACCATTTGAAAATCCACCCCTCTTGAAAAATTCCTGGATATCATTATGTACATTTAGCCCGTATAATTTATTTTTTTAAACCAAAAATCCCATTTTTTTGGTCAAATTTTAGTATTGAGTAATCCATTCCTATACATTGCTTTTCGTAAGATTAAAATGACCTCGCCGTCATGTTAAGTTTGCAAATTCACTTCTTGACATGTATATTTTATATGAATAAGGACTTAAAATGAGGAATTTATAAGGGTTGACTGTACCCTTAACTTAGCTAAAAGTAAAGCGCACATTTAGGAGCATACCTGTTTATTAAATCTAATAGGCCTATTAAAAGTTTTCTGATCGATGCGCTCATATAGATGAATACGACTATCTTTCGATTGTGGGCAAAATTGATGAAATTTGAATAGAATCAGACATATTTATATAAAATGAATGAACATGAAAATAAATTCCTGTTGGGTCAAGAGAAGACAAACAACTTTTCTTTCATGGCTTTTCTTGAAGTTTGATATTTACTGAAAAAAATCCGAAAAACCGAGGGTCTATTTAGTTTGGATCGACTATAGTAAATTGTTTTTCCAAAGTAAATGAGTTACACTAGCTTAGTTCAAATGTTCTGTCCGTTATCTCATTAAAGGACAAAGGATTTTGTAAACTAAATCGTAAATGACAATAGAAGGATCGAAATAATTTTACCGCACAAAAGAGGCCTGTCAATCAAAGTATATGATAGGCTATTGTCTCCGACGAAAAGCATAACGCCTACACTCTTAGAAAGAAAGTATCAAATATGAGACAAAAAGGATCAATTTTGATCCTTTTTAGGTATCAAATATGAGCTTATCCTTTAAGGATCAAAGTGATCCCAAAAAAAGGATCAAAAATTTTGATCCGAAAAAGGATCAAATATTTCTTATAAAAAAGACCTGCAAAAAACATCACACTGAAGTGACGCTAGCAGGGTTTGAACCCACGCCGCACTCATACCTGCTGGTAATTACAAGACCAAGGCTCTAACCACTCGACCACGGGGCTGTGTGATGAAATCAACGTATTTATACATGTTACACCATAGTATACATTCCCCGCTGTGTAGCGGTAATGGGGTGTTCTCAAATATGAAACAAAACATCACGTTGCATCCAAACGCGGTATCAAAATGTGAGCTCATCCTCTCCGTGTCAAAGTAAACCAGAAATACGGATCAAAACTTTGATATTGTAATCAAAAAGGATAAAAATAAAATGATCCTAAAAAAGGATCAAAAATGATCCTTGTGAATTTGATCCATTTGTATATATTGATCCGCAAAAGGATCAAAAGTGATCCTTAAAGGATCAAAATAAAATGATCCCGAAAAAGGATCAAAAATTTGATCCCGGCCTTCTAAGAGTGTAGAGATTTTTCGTTATGCTTTTTATCGTGTAAACACAAAAGGACTGTCAAGGATTGCAATTTCTCAAGTTGGGATTATCTATACTAATTGACTTCCGTGAATAGAATAAGTAATGGGTTAACAAAATATTTTACTACGGATTACAAGATACATTGTTATGCACGGACAGAACATTTGAACTGGGCTACTGTTAGTAATTCACTATCGAAGATGATTACGTAATCACACAGTTACAGGTAATGTAATACCTTTTGTGTGATGATCAGTTCGATCATAGTTTCAAACCAGTAAGCGTTATCCAGTTGTTTTTGCTTTCAGATGCTAACGATGAACTTGTTGCTGTTTGGGTTAGAGAAGGGCACCGCCCAGATATGGGTGTCATACCTTCAGATGCGCCTACAGAAATAGTTAGCATTGTTACATCGTGTTGGGCTGCAGAACCCAAAGACAGGCCGAAATTCATCAGTAAGTCTACCTAGCATATTTCTGAAACTACATGTATATATAAGTGTACACTTTTTTTGGTTAACTTCTATGCTGTCTTCGATGTCTTATTACTTGATTTTATTAATTGAACTGCTCGTCAAGAGTTCCTACTCGTGATGAATTAAATAATGTTTTTTTCTGATAATTTTAAAGTTAACAAGCGACACTGATTTGCAAAGAACGGTCAATTTAAAACTTTAGAAATACCTCTCAGTTCTTGTAAACCCCGTGTCACAGTGTAAACGCACCTAGGTACGTTTACACTGTGACGTAGGGTGACGACGGGGCTAACACACATGCAACTGCAAACGACTGATAGTAACGAGAGTGTGCGTGGCTAGTGGATTGTTTGAACGTTAGCTGACTTTAACTAACGATGACGGTCGTAAAATTCAAAACTGCAATTTGCAGGTCTACGTTGCTTGTCGCTACCACCAAGTCGTCACAGTGTAAACGCACCTTTAGGAATTTGCCAGAAATGAATTCAGAGGTATTTTTTTAAAATCAACTGTTCTTCGGTGTTGCTTGTTGACGAATACGGTATGTTACGTTCTGACTTCCAATCGATGAGACTTAGTTAGTGTGCCAAAAATTATCAGAAAAAAATCTGTAGGCATGTAGAAATCATGGGTTGGAACTTTTGACGTGCAGGTTGTAACATTTTGTCTTTGTGACTTTTCAACAATTCCGAAACGTTTCAGATATTGTTAACACTGTGACAGAGCTGTTCGAGACCAAGTATGAGCAAAGTTTACGAAAAGCTGATAAAGCCATTAATGATCAGATGGACCTTGTGCAAGTAAGAGAAATCGATCTATACAGTAAGCTAATATAGGGATAAGAACGCGAGAAGTTAACAAAAAAAAAAAAAAAAAGGTTTACGTCAGCCCAGACACAGGTGCAAGAAGTTCAAAAGCAAGATACACATGTACGCACATAATGAATAAAAGTATGTGGTATCGCTTGGCATTCAACCATCAAACGCACGATCCATCAACTGACTCAAATATTTGATGTTATATGAAGATGATCCGGCGGAGTCCACTCCTGAAAAACTGTGGCAAAAAATAAAACGTGCAGTCTAGGAATCTGCCAGAAAGACACTTCCTAAGAGCAAGGGCAAGAAAAAACCGTGGCTTTCAGAAGAAGTCTTCATATTAGCAGATCAAAGGAGGATGGTGAAGGAAAGAGGACTAGACAAGGTTAATCACCGCCAGGAGTATCGTGATCTGAACAGGAGGATACAAAATAGGATCAGGAAAGATAAAACTGAGTTCATCAAGCAGAAGTGTACTGATGTGGAAAGGAACAGCGTAACAAATAACACCAAAGACATGTTCAGAAACATCAAACAGCTGACCAATAAACCAATCCATAGGCTCAATGTGTTAAAAGATGAAGATGGTAATATCCTTACTGAAGAGGGAGAGATCAAAGCAAGATGGAAGCAGTATTGCGAGAAATTGTATGCATCAAAAGAAGGAAATATATCAGAAGATAATGGCCGTACTAGTGATCCAGATAATGTTGATGATCCCGATATCCTGATGGGTGAGGTGGAACAAGCAGTCAATAGACTCCGGAATGGGAAATCTCCAGGAATAGATAACATCCAGGCTGAGTTGTTGAAGGAGAGAGACACAGAGGGAATTGCAGTCATCCACAGACTTTGCAATAAGATTTGGAGAAGCAAGGAATGGCCGGAAGATTGGAAAAGGACAGTGTTTCTACCTCTACAAAAGAAAGGAGATACAAGGGAGTGTGCCAATAACCGTACCATCTCCCTCATTTCGCATGCCAGCAAGGTACTGCTCCACATCATTGCAGAAAGAATCAGGGAACATCTAGAAAATGAGCTACCACCAGAGCAAGCAGGGTTTAGGAAGAGGAATCTAGAAATCAAATTGGAAACCTGAGGAATCTAATGGAGAAAAACATGGAATTCCAGCAACCTTTATTTCTCTGCTTCATAGACTACTCTAAGGCATTTGATTGCGTCCAACATGGAAAGCTATGGAACATCATGATTGAGATGGGCTTTTCGACACATATAGTGAACCTAATCCGGTCCCTATATAGTGGACAAGAAGCAACTGTGAGGACAGAGTCTGGAGATACCGATTGGTTTACCATTGGCCAAGGAGTCCGCCAGGAATGCATTTTGTCACCATACTTATTTAATATATATGCTGAGTATATCATGCGGAATGCACTTGATGGTTTCTCTGGTGAAGTGTCAATAGGCGGTCGACAACTAAACAATCTTAGGTACGCTGACGATACCACTCTTATCGCAAGAACAGCCCCCAAACTCCAAAACCTCATCGACAGAGTGAAGAACACAAGTGAAGAGAACGGACTGTTCCTCAATGTGAAGAAAACAAAGGTCATGATTTGTGGTGGCAGTCCAAACCAACCAGTGAAGGCAGATGGAGAGGATATAGAGGTGGTCAAAACTTTCAACTTTCTTGGATCAGTCATTGTAGATGAGGGAGGCAGCTCCCAGGAAATAAGAAGACGGTTAGCAATGGCTAGGACAGCTGCTATTGGACTTGCTGACATCTGGAAAGACAGGGGAATCACCATATCAACAAAGAAAAGCATTATGAGCGCCCTGGTATTCCCGATTGCCACATATGGATCTGAGACATGGGCAGTTGGAAAAGCAGACGAAGGTAAAATCCATGCCTTTGAAATGTGGTATTGGAGAAAGATGTTGAGAATGTCCTGGAGAGACCACAAAACGAATGAATTTGTCAGATGTCAAGTAGGAGAGTACACCCCATTATGTCAGAAAATAATTCGCAACAAACTCCAATATTTTGGGCATATCTCAAGAAGGGAAGGCGACTGTCTAGAGAAAATAATTGTGCAAGGGATGATGGAAGGACATCGCAGAAGAGGCAGGCAGAAAACCCGCTGGATAGATGGCATTAGAGAACATACTGGCCTATCTGTCAATGCAGCCTATCGTTTTGCTCAAGATCGACACAGTTGGAACGACATCATCAAAAGGATCACGACGGGTCAGTCATGACTCATAGGACAACGACGACGACGATATGTTGGGTGTTTGAAATATAAACCGATATGCCCTATTTTCCAAAGCGATCACCAGAGGACCTTTACTTTTGACCAACCTTGATTTTCACAATCTTAACCGGTCAACTATTTTTCTTTTGATCTGGTTACCATGGTAACGACGTAAGGCATCTGATTGGCTAAACACTAGAAAGAACGTAATAGATAGAGACTCTCCGTGTTTTGAATTAGCGGCCATCTTTGCGGGAATGCTATACAATGTTAAGATCATTCAGAAGAGTAGCACCCGGAACACCATGCATTTAAACATAATGGGCCGTATTCTCGAACGATGTTTAACGCTAATCAGTGTTTAAATCACGATTTAAACGATGGTTAAAATAAACGTAATTCTCGAAAAGTAACTAAATATAATCATCGTTTAAATTCTAACCAGGTGTCTTTAAACATCTCTAAAATGCGTTTAAAACTAAACTAGGCCAGGAGGTAGTTTAGGGTGTATTTTTGTTGTTTTAAGCTTTAAAACTGTAATAATACTAATGAAAAATGCTTGAAAATTACAATATGATGACATCGATATGACCATGACAAACAAATCACTCAAAATCTGTGGGTTTTGATAAAATATACCTAAAATTATCATTGTAAACATGGTAGCTGTGTGCGTGCTATTATAGCGTAGGTCTATCTTCACGTACTCAATACACAGGCATTACTTGATAAATAATACAAGCCGTGTATTAAACAGATGAAGCGAAGAAATCTTTATTGACTTAATACAGATACTTTTAGGTCAGTAGTGCATATGTTTTACGTGCACAGTTCAGTGGATGATATTTGTAAGTTTTAACTATCGTTGTTTACTAGACGCACTGTTTAAATATTTACCGAGTGTTTAGTTCAAATCAAATTTTAACTAAACGCATTTTAGGTCTAACCAACGTTTAGCTAAACATCGTTCGAGAAAACGGCCCAATAGCTTTTAAATTGCCCGCCAAGTTACACGAGGTCATTGATTGAATTGATTGAATGGGGAATACTACGGGATACCTCTTTTGTTTGCAATCACGCGTGAGTGAAGTTGATACTCTCTATTGGAATATCGCATGTACACCAAACTTGGCCGAAGGGTGTATGAGTACAGTACGGAGAAAACCATGGATCCGGAATTTGCAAATGGTTGCCATGGTAACCAGGAGTAGGCCAAATTAAGGTAATTTTGCGTCGTATTTCAAATTTGGAAAATGGTTGCCAAGGTAACCAGGAGTAGGCCAAATTAGGGTAATTTTGCGTCGTATTTCAAATTTGGAAATGAAGATAAAAACAATGGATCCATGGTGTTCTAGCCCTACCGGGAAGTGCCAGTATATGGCACATATTATCGTCCCGATTACAACCCGATTAGCCTCTGTAGAGCATAGATTCCAGCGTAGCGCCATCAGCAGATTCATCCCGATTAGCCTGGTGATCAAGCGGTTGTTTTAAACATCAATTGTGAATGATTTTGAACAGGTTGTA
>JXSR01S022205.1:7793-18456 GCA_000969725.1 Ophiothrix spiculata | reverse complement strand
GTAAAGTTTTAAGGGTCTTTACCCCCTCATGTTTTTTCTGATTTAACATTCACTAAAACCTTGCAATTGTCCAGCTAAAAGTTAAAAACAAATATGTTGTTGAGAAATATTGGAGAAAAAAAGAATTTTGCTGAATTATAGGAAAATACATGTAAATACACTCCCGCTCTAAAGTATTTCCGCACAAAAACTTTGTTCAGCCATATCTCAAAAGGCGTTTATCCGATTTTCATCATTTTTTGACAGATTCTATATTGTATAATTATTGAACTAATGAATCCAGAATTGCATTCATTGTATTTGAAAAATATGGCGTGTAATGCACATTCCTACTTACAACCTGGAAATATTCTACCAAGTTACAAGGTACTGCTAATGAGGTTATGAAAAATTGGCAAATTACATATTCATGAGATTTGTACTTGTGGTTTATTTGCATATGGCCCATAAAATCAGCCATTTCTATGGCAATGGAAGATTAAATATTAAAACAGACATCACTTTATTCATATTGAATAGATAAGTTACCCATGCTAGTATGAATTTTTGATGAATGGTTTTAAACATGTTGAAATACTTTTGAGCGGGAGTGTACCAGCTCAGCTAAAGGCACTTATGACATGGTTGGAGATTTGACACCGGTTTCACTGCCAAAAGTATGAAAAAATATTTAGGGTAGAAAATAAGCATTGAGAATTATTTAATAAGTCATTTCTAGGGTAAAAGTATCTGTAGATTATGAATTTTTAAGTTTCAAATCTGTATTTTGCATCGTTTAGCCAGTTAATTTGAATTTTTGACAAATTTTGCCCAAAAATGACTGTTTTCGTGTGACAAAAATGTTGAAATCCCAATTTTGTAGACCTTTAGAACCTACATTATACATTAAAATTACCATAAGAATGACGGATAGCGGCCAGGACATTAAAATAAAACTGTTTGTTCTCTTGTTTCTTCCATAACTTTTGTGCAATAGCCATTTAAAAAACATGTCTCAAGTGACAAACGAGGATAGAAAATTCACACATTTCGATAAATTCCTGGCTCTATGTACAGGGTTCGTACGGTCCTTGAGAGTCCTTGAAAATCCTTGAATTTGAAAACACCTTTTCAAGGCCTTGAAAGTCCTGGAAATTTGCACAGAGTCCTTGAAAGTCCTTGAAAATTGATAATTTATGGCTAACTGATCCCAAATTCAGCGAGTGGATTGATGTTTGAATCAAACTGCTTACTATTTTACTAAAAAAAAATTTAACGAAGTGACAGAAACTTGATTTTTGACCAAAATTGAGACGATTGCGAAAATGCGACCTTGAGTATTGCGCAATCATGCAACCTAGCATAAAGTGTTGACCAATCTAATGTTAGATTTGCAGGAGAAAAAGACAATTTTACCTGAAAATACTCAGAAATATTGTAGAAAGGAAGTTCAGGGACCTCAAAAGTATTTACAAATTATGCTGTGCATTGTACATTTGGATGATTTTTCAACTTTTACTCAATTTTGGCAAAAAACACCCTATATTAGCCAATGGAGCAATATTTCAAGTTCATTATTTTGTATTTTTGAGTTCATATTTGAATACTACACAAAATTTCAGCCTAGAAACATGTGTCATTCTTTACTTGTAGCATTTTTATTTTTCCCCACTTTTGGCAGTCAAATAGGGGTCAGATTTGAAACCTTGTCTTAGGTTCCTGGTTACTTGTTGCCATTTCCAGCTATATTGAATTTTGTTCAGCACTTCTGGGGAAGACAGTGTGTGGAAATTCATAATAACGAAGTTGCTAGGGACAGATAAATTCCTTATTTGATCAGGAGACCAAAAATGAGTGTTAAGATATCCTCTCTCAAGACCATTAGCTACCATCCTAGGATGTTCAAATGAATAATGTGTCTGAGACAACACACAAATATGATAAAATAGTGATTTCAAAAACAAAGTTAATAAATAAAGTCATTTGAACAGTTGTTGGTAGCACCCCAAGTTAGAATATTTTTACTGGCAATTTAGACACTAAAATCATCCATTCTTCTCGAGTTTGATGCCTATCAGACACTGAGATCCTGACTTGATATTCTATGCGAGCCATGCAATATCCAGTTACCATTCCCCAGGGGGAAATGTATTTAAAAAAATTGAAGTTAATGAGAGAGTAATGCCAAAAAAATTTAAAAGACAATTTTTGATAAAAATTTTGAAACCAATGATTTTTTTTTTCATGTCTGTCTACTAATCAGGAATTTGGCTCCTGCAAACATTGAAATCCGGAGCAGGGTGATCTATTTATCATAAATGATTTCTTAATCACATTGTTGGTGGCACTCAATTGTTATCATCATTGTTTAATTAATTCTCTGTTATCTACTGTTTACAAAAATGATAGTTTTCTCCGTCATTCAATTTGATATACAGTACTTCAGATTGTGGCATCAAAATTGGGAGCAGACTGATCTATTTATCGTAAATAATTTCATGATCACTCTTGATGGCGTGCAATAGTTATCATCATTGTTTAATTAATACCTCTGTAATCTACTATTTTTCAATGAAAATTGGAACAGGGTGATCTATTTTTGATACGTGGTTCATGTTTCTTTTTAAGGTTATGGTTATATAAACTTATAAAATATTGGTGGAGCAGTGCATATAGGACCCATTAAAAATTCATGAAATAATGGAATGAAAACTTGGTCACAACTGGCTTGGTCATAGACCTTTTTAAAACACGACTTTTCGAGAGTTTCCGAAGCTGATTTTACACTTTCCGGCAATTGCCAAAAGAAAAAGTGACCAGAAATAGTTAGAATGTTAAGTTCGCGTTCACGTTAACTGGTTGGGTACGAATTTGAACCTGTAACTTAGCGTTAGCACTACAGAGTCACTTTTAGTTTGATCGCCCTGATGCGACTTGAAATCTTAAGCTTAATTAGCGCAGATCAGCCGATTTCAAATAGAAATTTCACTCTTTGTGTCGGTGAGCTTATAGTGCCATCAGCCAAAAGTTGTTCAGAATTAGTGTATCTAATGATGTATTGGTCTGGTTCTATTTATTTTTCACTTTTATTGCACTGAAATGCAAGAGAATTTTCGGAAATTTTTGTTGACAAAATCGTGCATACTAATGAGCTTGTACGTGATTGGTTGAAAAAAATGTCCATGTGATCAATGTTCCAGAGATTTCCGAATGGATTTTGAAAAGGTCTATTGCTTTTCCCGCTCCTAAGAGACTGCTTAGGCGAGCATAGGAGAGCAATCGCTCTAGCTCGCCTTAAAAATGAATGCCTGAGTAAGTTTACTTTCCTTGATTTGTCTAGCATAAAATCTATCAAGCTAAGAACTGAATGATCCAGTTCATCCATTAAGGGGGAAAAATGAGTGTATGTGGGGAAAAACCATAGATTTACAGGGGAGATACAAGGCACCCTGCCATTTTTATTCCAGCATGGAGACAAAATTGGGGGTATTCAGGTTTTTGCCGATAGCTTGCTGATGATGCATCGCACCTTGTCATTATGCGCGAATATTGAAACATGCACACACGCTTTGCGTGCAGGTTGGTGTATCATTTGTGTAATTATTTGTGCATGTTGTCTCTACGCGTAACCAAAGGTTTGGCACTCAGAGTTGATTTTGGCAGGATCCAAGTTGACCCAAATACCCCCAATTTGAGCTCCATGGCTGAAGATGCCATTACAAGGGCTGGTATACAAAGCCTGGTGTCTCCCCTGTAAATCTATGGGAAAAACAAAGTCAAAAGTAGTCGAATAACCTCAACCTAACAACTATAAATAGTTGGGAGTGTTGCACATTGGCAAGTTTTTTTTCAGGTGGCTGTCTTTGAAAATAAATGCTCAATCCCATTTCAGGATAGACAGACCTCTTGAAAGGCAAATTACCATACCAAGATATTGATAATATAGACTGTCATAACTTCTTGATGTTGTTTGACATTTGTGACTTGCTCCAACGAAACCCGGACAAAGTCGCCAGAGCACCTGTTGAGTTGGGCCCAACGAACATGCCACAAATCAATAGAAAACAAAGGAATTTTCTAGGGAAATTCTGATTTTTCAGTGGGAAAAGGTTGAGCGATGTTGTGATACATCATTTTCAAGCTTCAATGTCAGCCTTTTTAATATTGGTAAATCAGAAAATTATTTGTTATGACTTTGTCCGGGTTTCATGGGAGCAGGTCGCATTTGTTAACCGAAAGAAGAATGGTTGTTTTTTTAAGCTTGTCCAGTTTGTTTGTTTGTTTAACATATTTTGGTAACCATTTATTTCAAAATTGGTCTTCCATTTGATCTACTCCGGAATTTTTGGTCGCTTACTTTTTTTCTGAATCGGATACATGCTCCAAATGGCAATGATGGACCTTACTGCCCACGTCCATTGTATCTATATATTTGTCCAGAAAAACAAGTTACTTTGATCTTTGTCCTTTTGACATTGAAATAAGTTACATCACTGATTTAATGTCGAGCCAATTCTGAGTGGTCAGTTGGAAGTGAGTTTGTAGAAGGCACTCAATAGTGATTGGTTGAATTGAATCTGGATTTTTCTGTGTAGTGTAGGTGACTTATTTCTTGTTGTTGTATACAGGGTCATTATTTTAAATAACTAAAATAACTTTTCTGGCACTGTCATTTTTGGTTTGATTTAATTTGATTTGATTAAAACACACTGACAATGGTGGCCTGTAAGTCAATAATTGCAATAGGTGTACTTTAAAAACAAAATATCGCAGGAAAATATTACACCTCAAAACATCATTTGAAATAACAAGTAAAATGCATAGAAATACAGAAGACAAGTTAAATTTAGGCAAAAGTATTATATGATATGGAAGCATTTTAAAAAGAAAACTTTTTTATTATAATGGGGTATCTGCAGAACAACCCTGGTGAGGCTGAAAAGGGCAAAAAAATGAAATTACTTTTTGAGCAAACTAATTAAATATGGCACAGAATATTTTTATAATGCTCTCTAGTAGGTGGTATGAGATAAAGAGTTGATTTTTGAATGCCTTTCGGCAAACCTCAGACAGTAGTTCTCCCGCCGATCAGATATTGTGTCAAGATAGCAAAGCTCAAGAGCATCATCTTAAGACAAATACTGTCTCCCCAGGATTGTTCTGCAGACCCTCTTTTGAATTGCTTCAATTTCATTGCACTGTTAAGGTGTACTCCAAAAGTGGTCTGATAAACCATTGTATGCTATTAGCTCTTCTGAGGAAAATCCAAAGTTCTTCAGAGTTTGTGATAAGAATAACCTGGAATTTGCTTGTGTTAAAATCTTGTCCACTTGGACATGTATTTGTTGTTGTTGTTAATGTGTGTTCATCAAATGATTTGTATAGATTGAGTGTGATTCACAAAGATATATATTGGTCAAGTTGCAAGTTTTAAACAATATTTGTGCAGCAGCAATTGATGTGAAGTGTCTTAAGTGCAAACATCTGGTCAACTTTTTTCACCTCAGGACACCTACCAAAACATTAGGAAAGCCTTATTAAAAGTTGAATGAAGAATGAAACTAGAAGGTGTGTTTTCACGATGTTTTAATAAGAAAATACTATTGCTGACGTTTCGTATGTAAGTACTTCATCGGAGTAAGTAAATTCGTGGGAGAATGTCTGTGAGAAAAATGGGGAGCGCGCGCTGAAAGATGCGGCATGCAATACGCGTGACCTGGCGCGAGGCGTAGTCACAGACATTGTCCCACGAAAAAAGAAATACCAAAAATGAAAATAAACAAGAAAAGTCATGAAAAGGAAGATCAGAGAACTGCTGAAGGGGGGGCGGGTGTAAAGAGTGTGGGGGCAGAAGGAGGAAAAATTAAAGTTTTAAGGCAGTGAATTGAATATTTAGGCCGTTGTTGTCTCCCACGAATTTACTTACTCCGATGAAGTACTTACGTACGAAACGTCAGCAATAGTATTTTCTTATTAAAACATCGTGGAAACACACCTTCTAGTTTCATTCTTCATTTATATATTTTACCAGCGATGTAACGTGGACTTGCCATTTTTTATTAAAAGTTGCATTGGTGAAATTTGAAACTTAGCTTTTTAGAATTTAAAAACAAATGTATAGGAAGGTTTTTTTATTAAAGTTTTTGATTTTATTGTAGTTTGTAAAAAAATGCCAAAAATAGGTCAAAAAATGTTTAAAAAATCCCACTGCTGCCACCAAAATGGTAATGTTTGGCCTATTATTGGCAGTTTTTAAAAAAATAAGATAAAAATCAAAAATTTGATAAAATGCTTTCTAGACATTTGTTTCTAAATTCTAAAAAGCAAAAAAGTTCTTTCACGAATCCAAGTTTTAATTATGCTTTCCAGAAATATTCGGGACAAATAGTGTGGGTTTTTTGGCATTTTTTTGCTAAATCAACATTTTTGGTCAAAACCTGATATCACCAATATGTTCATGGTAAAAATGCACTTCTAAAAATGTATACTTTTATATTGTTTATGCAATTAGTTCGAGAGTTAAAGTAGAAAAACCATTTATGCTAGTTGAAATTCTACCCCAGCATTAAATGTCCTCCTTTAAACAGGAATTGCATGATTTTATATAACCGTTTAATACAATTTAGCTCTCATTTTAAGCATAAATGAATCTGGTGATCGTACCACCCTATTATTAAACCTAACAGATGTTATTCTAATGTGTTCTTTTTTAATAAGAACATTGACCATGGCATTAACCTCTCTATATGTACACTCCCGGTCAAAAGTGTTTGCGCACACTTAAATACGGGCATAAACGTAATTATTATATCAAACTACCAAGACTCATGTTTCCAATATATATAATCTTTATTTCCTCTGATATTCAATCTTCCATAACCATAAAAATGGTTGATTTCCTGGACCATATATACAAATACACCACACACACTTTTTGATATGTACTTAAGTAGTGTATTAGTCAGTGTTCATTATCACTGTGTACCCGTAAAGATTATTTTCAGGTCATAAGTTTACCAACAAATGTGCAGTTATGTATTTAAACTCCATTTTGAATGTACAGAAAAAAGTACAAAGTATGTTCAGCACGCCATATTTTAAATGCGGTAAACGCAATTCCTGTTGAATTTTTTAGATCTATGTATGTAAAAATATTAATCCGAAAAAGTATGACGCAAGTGATGAACGGTTCTCAAGATATGGCTGGTTAAAGGTTTTGTGCGCAAACACTTTTGACCGGGAGTGTATAATACCTGCATTTTGTTTCATGTGATTTGGTTTGGGAAAACTGATGTTGAAACTTGTATGCTGCTTATACAGTGGAACCTCTTTAACACGAAATCTGTGGGGCCACACATTTTACTTTGTGTTATCAGAACTTTGTGTTATGCATCACATTATTAATGTAAATTCAATACCAGGGACCTGAAAATCAGTTTTGTGTTATCAGGGCTTTTGGGTTAACAGATTTCGTGTTAAAGAGGTTCCACTGTATTTATTCCCTAGTTGTTCAAATTCAATATTTCCGACATCTCTTAATCATGTCACACGACCATGGTGATGCAGCGGCGAAGTTTAAAGTTTTATATTCGGGGCGAAAGTAACATAGTCTATAATATAAGAGCACGTTTTATTTTCGAACATGTGCTCTGTGTAGATATACACGGAGCACATTTTTGACATCCAGGTTTGATATGCAGATCTCTATAGACTGCTTTGGTGGAAGCTATGCATACACCCGTATATGCAGAGTACTGTACAACAAATCTGGATCTAATGCCTATTTATAGTCACCATTTAGATGCAAAGCTGCATACAGAGATGCGAGTTGATCTGGATGTGTGCTCTTGTCTAGATGCAAAGCGGCTTACGGAGATTGGCATTGATCTGGATGTGTGCTCTTGTGCAGATAGCCCCATATGTGTTAAACAAAAGGCTTGGCGTCCAAAGACATTCTCTCGCCTGAGTGACATTTGCTCACCCTACAATTTCAACAGCAAGGGACATTCGCTTGACAAATTTCATAACATTCGCTACACTTCAGATTGAATTTGAGTGAATATCGCTCCGAATATTCTTGGGTTTGTTTATTCAAAAATCATAGCACTACAACATGCGCGAGTGACATTCGCTTTCATCGATTGAAACAATGTTCCCACAATGAGAGCGACATGCGCTCTCCATTTTAGTGAATAGGTCAGAGCGAATGTCACTCGATCAAGCAAGTCACTCGATAGAGCGAATGTCTTTGGATGCCAAACCTAAGTGACAGCTGGATTATTTGGAATACGTATTTTTGAATGAGAGTGTTCTCTTTGAATGAAAAATGAAATTATTTTGAAATGAGGGACCTATTAAGCAGGCGACTGCTTCCAAAGCCTGTGGGAAGTGAATGCAAACATAAAGTTTTCATTCTAAAGCCTTAGTTCATTCCCTCTGAATCTGGTGTCTTCAAAACGCAAATCAGTTAGGGTTAACCCAGAATAGTTTTGCATAGCAAGGGAAGAGGATTTGGAATAGAGAAATAGTGCCTACTCCCTACCCATTTGAGTTTTATAACTGAGAAACTATGAAAATCAGGAAATTAGTGATAGTGAGGCCTTATCCAGCTACGAATTGTCAACGTGTGAAGTTATCAAATTTTGCATAATTCTGGAATCTACTAATGTACACTTAATTTCCAATTTTGGGGTCTTAGTGATATTATAATGTATGCAGGATACATTTACTATGGTTTTACAGTAGCCTAACTCGGTTTCGGTAGCAGGGAAATACCTCGAAAGTAAGCCAACACGGTAGGTTCTGTAACCTCGCGGGTTCACACCTTGAACTAGTTCCATGGTTGATTTGATCAATTTCCCCGCCTTTTGCGTGCGGACAATATCAAAATGGCACAACGCCAATTACAGATGTGTTTTCAAAGCCGATGCGTAAAAGACCGTAATCTCTTTGTTTACGTAAGTGAATAATACAAAGCGAGAATATATAGGACGAATACTATTTGGTTGAATGCCTAATGCGGTGTTTTTTTTTTTTTCGTGGCACCGAAGCAATCATTTACTTTGATGACAGTCCAAATTTTAGGTCTTTTGTAACTTAGCGCATTAACCGTTGAGTGACACATTTTGGTTTATGCCAACGGCATTTTACTTGTTGGTAGAACTGATTTTTTTTTACCGGAGTTACCCTAGTGGATCAACCTCTGAACTCTTCCAAGTTCAGGAATGTCTCAAGTTCTTTTACTTCCGAACTTTTGGTATTGTTTATTTTACATCAGTTTACGTTAATTGTACTGAAAAGGTCATTATATCAGTGTAATGACTGTTTGAATTAATGGAGCATCAATATTCACCAAACCCATTTAAAAAGATTTTTTTGTGAATAATTTAATCAGCCGGTTGCTTTGGGCTATGTTAAGAAGCAAGTCTCAAGGTTGCCCCTTGTAGTTAACACAAATAATTGCACAACAAAGAGTCTTCACATTATAAAAAAGGGGGAAAGAAACAAAACCAATTGTTCATAGGTTAAGTTCACCTTCAACAAGAGAGTAAATTATACCTTTGCCTGAGAGATTTTCAATAAAGAATGTCCAATTTTCAAGTTCATTTGAAAGATTTTTGTGTCTCAAGGTTACCCCTTCTAGTTAATACAAATAAATGCATATCAAAAGATTCTTCAGGTCTATGAAATGGGGGTGAAACAATACCAATTGTTGTTAGGTTCAGTTCACCTTCAATAATAGTCCAATATTACCCCTTTACCTTGGAGATTTTATATAAAAATGTACAATTTTCAAGTTCAATGTCTTCCAAACAAAATCAATTTAATGACCCAACGTTTTTTCAAAGCTAACAAGATGGAGCCGTAAGCAATTAGGTGTTAGGTAAAATTCCCCCATACCTGTATTATTCTTTGTCACTTTAATTGCTCGAGGCAAGCTCTATACTCCCACCTTAGTTTACATATTGTTAACCCCAACACTAGGGTCAGAGGGGAATTTTTACCCTTCCAAAACAGCACATGGTCGATATGCGATAGATAATAGTAGAAGTTGGACTCACAACAATAGCGATTTTGGGATAATGTATAGTGCTGGAATCATTGGCCCTTCTCCACTTTGAAATTAATTATTTTCAAGAAAGTTCACATACAGTTGAAAGTCCTGTAATTCACTGAACCGGAATAATGCATCTTCATTCTTTTAACTTTCTTTCTTTCGCTTTTTTTAGACCATCGTATACCGGGAATCATTTGCAACAATTTACGGCTAATATTGTCAAAATATTATTGAAAGTTACTGCTGATGTGGTTAATATTGCAAACAAATTTGTAGAATCATCAGTTTTGCCATTGAAATCTGTGTAATATTTTTTAGCAATAAGGTTGTCATAATCTGTTTGATTAAATGAGCATTGTCTGATTTTCAAAATAAAGTTTTCTATGTTTTATGAAAAACGCCCGCATAGCCAGGATTGCGTGCCCCGGGGTCCGCAATAAATCCTAGTCCAAAACGGTGACGGGTCCAGGGGACCCCTTGGGGCACCTGCCTATATCGGACGGGCAACCAAATGTATTATTATCAGTAATAAGGACTATAGCTACACTGTGTCCTTTTTTCGTTGTTTCCCAATTGTTTTTATTACTTTTTTCATTATTCCATTTTTATTTGTTGTAGACATCCGGG
>JXSR01S022204.1:13775-25995 GCA_000969725.1 Ophiothrix spiculata | reverse complement strand
CTCAAAAAAAGCAGTCCCCCCTTAAAATTGTTACCTTCCGCCGCCACTGATAGGGGGCAACAACACAGATGGGTCGAAAAACGTGATTTTTAGGTCAAATTTGATTTGACAACGCCTGGGTCAAGGTCACTTCACCACTCAAGTTGAGTAGTCGTATGGAATGTGTATATGTAATAGAGTGAATAGCAGTCGATTACATATCCTGGTTACGCTTGACTGCGCCAAGAGAATGCTTGGAAGCAAACGAAAAATGATCCTTCAACGCCCCACCAGTTTACAAAAATAGGGTTGTGATGAATGTGGAGTGTTTTGTGAGGGTATATATGACAGATTGAAAACCACTTAAAACATTTTAATTTCAAAATGTTCCACTTTTACCACGGCCCTATCTTTGTAAACTGGGTGGCGTTGAAGGATAATTTTTCGTTAGCTTCCAAGCATTCTCTTGGCGCAGTCAAGCGTAACCAGGATATTTAATCACCTGCTTTTCACTCTATTACATATACACATTCCATATGACTACACATTCCATATGACTACTGGTCCCTGGCGGTATATGACATTTTAAAATGTTTTAAGAGGCTTTCAATCTGTCATATACCCTCACAAAACACTCCACATTCATCAACCCTATTTTTGTAAACTGGTGGGGCGTTGAAGGATCATTTTTTCGTTTGCTTCAAACCATTCTCTTGGTGCAGTCAAGCGTAACCAGGATATTTAATCGCCTGCTTTTCACTCTATTACATATACACATTTCATATGACTACTCAACTTGAGTGGTGAAGTGACCTTGACGCAGGCGTTGGCAAATCAAATTTGACCTAAAAATCACGTTTTTCGACCTATTTGTGTTGTTACCCCTACCTATACGTGAGAGGGTTGATCCCATTCGGAGCTCAAATTTACACTTAACTAGATTACCTATCAGATTTGACCAAAAGCAACATAAGTGTCCCGAGAGTTTCCTTATAAACGCTTTGTGAGATATGGCTGAATAATGTGTTTGTGCGGAAATTCCTTCAAACCGCTAGTGTATAACCAGTCTTTCCCGGAATGCACAGCCGTAACAATGGTTTGTTACGGCTCACCGTAACATTTACATACCCTGTCGCTGGCGACGTCCAATGCTTAAGGTCACGCAAGGTCAGGTAATGCGTATCAAACAAATGTCTGAGATGATTATAGCTTACGAGATACGAAGCAAAAATAATCCCTATTCATCATCGTGTTCCACCACTACCCCGGTATTGTTATTATAATTACCTAACCCATTCGATCGATCAAGCACTTACCATCGCTATAATCATCTCAGCTAAATGTTACATTATCAAATGCTACGGCTAGACCGTAACAATCGAATCGCCATTTTCTCTTATCTTGGAGAACTTCCAATTTTCAAAAAACAGACCCACCCTGAAAAAAAACCCAGACCAAGTAATTAACTACGTATATGTAATTATATGCAAATCACATTATGAAGCATCTATGTACAATGAAAAACTTACCTAAAATTGATTTTTCCATGGTAAATCCACTCTAAAAGTGGTCTAATTTAACATGGAATTCTGACCATTCTGATCATTTTTGATGAACACAACCTTCAAAGCCGACCATTTCGGTTTGTGATGCTCGAGTGCATGCTTGGAAGGCACTGTATCAATCTTTTTAACAAATATTGCATCTAACGTCGCATTTCGCGTCAATATAGTACTAAAATGTGTTAACATATGAATTCGTCAGAGAGTGTATTATGTTACGGTGAGCCGTATAAATGTTACGGCTGTACGTACCAGGACAGACTGATAACTGTTTTATTCAAAATTGATGTGATGGCCAAGATGAGATGTCCTACTTCTTTGACCAGAACCAATTGGTCAAAATCAGTTTTATGTTTTAAGTTCATGCATTTGCTAGAAAATGTAAACCTGTTGCTGTATGTGATATTAACATTACAAGCTAACAATCGACCAATTTCCAAAGTGGTTTTTTTTTGTGCAAACATTGACAAAAAGTGACCCGGTGTAATGAGACCGAGTGTCCCCCATAACCAGGAGTCAGGGTCTAATTGAACTACACGGAATAAGTCGCAATCAATGATTTATTGATCGTACATGTACAAGTACATTCTACACAAATGAATCATAGCTAGGACGCTCAGTCACACGGACGCAGTATTTCATTACACCGGAATGGGACATATTTTTACATTTTACATATTTTTACATACAAACGAAAATAATAATAATAACAATAATAAGGATATCGACCGAGTTCATAAAATCTGGGACCATAACCAGATCAGGTAAGATACTTTCTCCAATCTGATCACCACAATTAACCATAATTACATCCACCATGCACGACCACGACAACAATAACCACAACCACAACTAAAACATTCTTCATTGTGCATCTCGTGCGTGAACAAAGATAGCCAGCAAACGTTGTAAAAATGCGAATTTGAAATTTGTTATCCTCTGGTTCTTTTATCGAAATAAAATTAGGAATGAATTCATTGGCTTTATTGCCAATGGTCTGGTCTCAATCGTGATCAACGTTTTTAAGACCAGAAAAGGGCACCGTACAAGATCAATAGTTTACTACTAATTTAAATATATGGGTCATATTAACACCGAACTGCAGTGAATAAAATGTATAGCTATAACTTAACTGCTAGTATTTTGTTGTTTTTCCATTTCTACACCAGCTGCGATTTTGGGTAGTTTACGAACTCTAGTTGTCCCCATTGCTCAATCTTCGATGTCAAAAATGGTCACACCAAATGAACAAGGTAAATATTCTCATAAGAAACAAGGTTGCATGTATTTAATAAATAATAAAAAAATTAAAAAAAAGTATAGACTTCTTAAACAGTAGCCGCTACTCTGCGTTTCATTGTGTACTCTCACTTACGATCATCATCGAGTCACCACCAATCATTAGGCATATAGCATCCGATCTACGAGGGTCATTAAAAAGGTCTACCTGTTGTATCACAATTTCCTAACTTTTGTTCTATTAAAGGTAGCTACATATGAATTGGCACAAATATAGCTAAGAATGACACATACACATATAAAAAAAACTTGAAATCATATCAATACCTTTTCTAGATTTCTGTAGGTGGTCTGGCAAACCACTGTCAGGTTGGGTACACCGGCAACGGTGAAATATTTAATGACATTGCACCTGAAATTATATGTGCAGCCAATGTATGAACAACCATCTTTATACCCAAACGTTTTTGTAAGTTGCAGAACAATTTTGAAATGACAGTGTACCTAACAGAGCAGCAAGTCATTTTTAACTGGTAAAGTAAATTTGTTACTGATGAAAATTACCCAAAATCCCAATATTTGACCGGATGTCTTGTTCCCTCTCAGATTACGAATATCAGCATAGTGTGTTTCTCTATAGCGTTACTTTTCCAAGTACGTTTTTACGTGAAAACAATATTTAAAGGGTTTACAGTGCCAGGGCATCGAAATCCGCGGTAATGCGGCTGCGCCGTTCCCAGAAAAAAAAGATGGAAAACTTAAAAATGAAATATTAATAATATATAATATAAAGTCAAATAATGATAATGAAAATCAAATAGATGATTTTTTTCTGTGAATATTGAAAAATAAGCCCAAATTTTGGGGTGAAATGCACAAATGAGCAAAATTTTGGGGTGTAATGCACGTTTTGCGTGCATATTTTCATAAATCTCCCAGAAAATTCTCATCAGCACAATAAAAGTTCCCAGAAAGGTTGATTTTTTTTTCTATACCCTGGTGTACACCACATTTTTCATTCAAAAAAATTTAGTTCCACTTGTGATCTACTGCCACCATTTTACACCAGGGCTTCATTTTTTGTGTTTTAGGTGCAATGTTTGCCTTTCAAAATAGTGTTGAAAATATTGGCGTTATCTTGTCGCCACTTCTACTGAATGCAATCTACGCAGCCACTGTGTCCACCGTACCATCAACGGTGTTTTTCGTAATTGCAGCCCTTCACTGTTTACCTATACTGAGCATCGGGTAAGTAGGACTGAATAAAGCAAATTTTATCGTTTGACACCGAACCCTATGCTATACGCATGCTTTTAAAAAACCCTTTTTCCCCGCTGCATAAAAAGGCAACCGTCCCTAGGCATCTAAGTATTCTCTGTTGCATCCTTTGCGGTCATTTTGATGAACAAAATACGGAGCACGACGTTAGGTGTTGGGTATAGAGTAGTCCCGTCAAGTTTGTGAATTTTGGAAAATATATGCATGCTATTAGGGCTCAAACTTACAGGACATGTTAGAATTGTCCTTTCCCTTCTTTATTAGTAAAAACCCAGAGGAAAATCCGGTATTTAGAACTTTAAAAAAAAAATTGATTTAGTGGCCATTTTTGCCAAAATCCTGATTTTCCGATCCGGAAGTACTTATGACGTCTTAATTACGTAACGCATTGGCCGATTTTAATGATCTTTGTATCGTTGGATAGGGGTGGACCATACCTATCTATTCTTAGAAAAAACAAGTTCATAAGAGGTTCGGTTTAAAAAAAAAATGGTTGTTGCACCCCCAGGCTTGGGTAGACGTGTTACAAAAAGGGCTTGCTTAGACAAGGGTTAAATAAGTATTTAAAATTGACTTCGTAGTATGATTCGCTCTTGGATTCACTGCTGATTTGCTATATGGGAAATTACCGCCCGGTCACTGTTAAATCCAGTCTTAACTGAATTTCGCTTTGACATGACCACTCTTATTATCCATACCTTCGCTTCACTCTTTATTGGCTAATAATAATGATATACAATCACGTCACGAGCGAGTTAAATTAATATTTGATGTTTGAATATTGCACGTCGCATGGCCCCGACGCAAGACGAACTTAATTGGTAAACAAATATCGAAGAACAGAAAGAATACAATTGAAAATACTTTATGCTCGAAGGACACTCGACCGTATATTATCATAATATAAGACGTATATTACACAAGTACTTCAAAGAGTAGGCAGTGAAATTAATCAAAGAAACTCATGATGAAGCACTTTAATGACTTAAATATATTTCTAATATTTTTCCAGGTTTCTGCAAATATCCGATTTCATGAAGGCAAGAGAGTCTGATCAGCAGTTGATTGCAACACCACTTCCGGATTGAGGATTCTGTGAACCAGTTTAAGGTCAATACACTAGTCTTACAAATACAATGCAAAAGTGTCGGTCTACAGTAAGGCTGGTATCGACAAGCCTATTGGTCGACAATGTCGTCGACGTCGTTCGCTCGACTTTGGAGGTTTTGTCGATAATGAAAATCCTTGCCGATACCAGCCCTAGTCTACAGGGTACAGAAGTGTCTTCTATTGTATGCATTTGCATCGACTTTAGCAATTATTTGTGGCTAAAAATTGGCTTTGCAATGTCACGTTTACGTGTCATATAATAGAATCCAATGTCGCAGAATAGAGTCCGACTGGAACTGATTCGGTACATTCAGACATTACGCACTATATTTGGCAACTCTCACATCGGTGTGACCATCTAGTAACTCCCCTTCCTGTGTATGCCCTAGTGTTCCCTCTTTATAAGGATGTCGGCTCTGCCTCAAATGGTGCGTCATAAAATCATGACTCGCGATCGCCGACCACTGACATAAGCCCTTATAAGGGCTTATGTCAGTGGTCATAATTACATAGTGTGTGTGAACTATACCTTATTATTTCCATCTTAATTGAAAAAGAGGGGGATGTTGGATTATTCAATAGGACTATATGACCAAGCGAACTAACACCCCACTGAGACCGCTTCACACACACACGCCCACCACAAGATAAGAGCTGAATAAAGTGAGAAGATTAAGAGTGAAACTTTGACAGTAAACTTTGTGTCGTTGTAATACTTTACATTATATATTACCAAAAACCACCAGTAACATAATTCTCCCTAGGTCACGTGAGCAGAAACTCGTGGTGGGCCAACTCACCCCGAGGGCCAACTCACCCCCACCTTCTCTACATCGGGTCTATTCTAAAACCCCTGACCCGCAGGGGGACTTGGTCTATGGAAGGTGGACTTCTGATTCCAGGGGAGGGGGCTAAGATCAGACAACTTCAGAGATTAACTGAGGAGGAGGGCAACCAGTATATCCCGAGATTGACGCAGAAGATTAAATATGACGCACCAAAAAAGTAAAAAAGATGGTTTTAGTTTTCCAACTTAAACATTTTCAAAATTTATGCTCCTCAAACATGAAAAAATGAGATTTTCAGTTTCACAGCGCTCATTTACTCTAATTTTAATCGTCTTTTCCAAATTCTTGAGTGGTTTATAAGGGCTTATGGATCAGACAACTTCAGAGATTATAATAAGGTATAGTTCACACACATTATGTAATTATGAGGGGTTTTTTTTTGAGTTTGTATCTGACGTTATAAAAGTTATTTTTTTAGAGTTCATTGTCTTTAAAGCTTGCTGTCAGATTATTTTGTCTTTCGTTTCTATTTGGGAAATGGGGTTTTGAGTTTTCGAATAAAATTGATTGTGAACAAACGAGCTGTTGTGTTATGCGGTAATTATTAATGCAATGTGTGGTAGTTTTTTTTTTTATGTTTTCTTTACTTATGTATTTATTTTACTCTCACATTCACACTCTCATTCACTAACTCTTAATACACAGGATCAGTATTTCCTTTCTGAATCTCCCAAAGGACACTAATATATGAGAAGTATCCCGGAATGAAGTGATGCATGACTGGTATAGTAACTGGTCGTCATTGTACCTGGCTGGTCTGCGACTCACTCTCCCAGATCTGGTCACAACAGGTGTGTTAGGTTTGGATGTTTGTTTACTTGCGCGATAACCTTTCATTTGTTGCTGGCGGGACTTACCTGGAGGTTTGTGACCGTCGCTTCTCGCTTTCCTGGATGGTTTGGTCTTTTGCTGCAAAGTTGACAATACGAGGTAATGGTTTGCTGCTGTTCTGATGTATCTGTGATCTGTTTCTGCGGTATACGGCTCCATTTGGTGTTGTTACCTCATATGATCTTGGTTCTCCGCAGATTTTGGACACTGTCGCCGGTTGCCATGTGCGGTCTTGGTTCAATACTCTGATCTTCTGTCCTGTATATAGGGGTGGAAGTTCTGGTCCTGCATTTCTGTCATGGTCCTCTTTCATTCTGGCTGATTTCTCTCGTAGGCGGTCTCCTAGTATCTCTGCTTTCTGCTGTAGGGGGCTTGGGTGAGGGTAGCTTGGAATGTTGGTACGAATTGGTCTGCCAAATAACATTTCTGCTGGTGAGGGGAGTTTGGCGTCAACTGGTGTAGCTCTTAAGTGTTGCATGGCTATTTGGATGTCATTATTGGTTTGGCTGCATTTCTTTATTGTCGCCTTTACGGTCCGTACTGTTCTCTCTGCTAGTCCATTGGATCTGGGATATTTGGGGGATGATGTTGTGTGTTTCACTGTCCATTTGTTCATCATCTTCTGAAATGGCTCACCAACATATTGTGGTCCGTTGTCTAATATTAGTTCTTGGGGTGGTCCAAAAAGGCTAAAGACTTCTGAGACAGCTGTGGCGATCGTTTCACTCTTTGTATTTGTCAGTCGTCTGACAACTAGGTATTTTGAGTGGTAGTCTACGATAAGCAAGTAATCCTTGCCGTGCAATCTGAACAGGTCTGATGCTAGTTTCGTCCACGGTGTTGATGCAATCTCATGCGGTATCAGTGGCTCCTTCATTTGTCTTGTCTGATACTGTTGGCATGTATGGCATTCTTTTGTCAATCGTTCTATATCAGTGTTGATGTTAGGCCAATAGACTGATTCTCTGGCTAGTCTTCTGGTCTTCTCTATGCCGAAATGCCCATGGTGTAGTTGTTGAAGAATGTTGGCTCTCATGTTTTCTGGCATAATGACCTGGCGACCTTTGAATATCACGCCATTAAAAACACCTAATTCATCTCTATATGACCAGTAGTGCCGTATGTCAGTAGGTATTTCTTGGATGGTTGTAAGCCAACCTCCGGTGATGATCTGCCATAGAGCTCGTAAGGTTGGATCTCGTGATGTCTCTATTTGGAGTTCTTCTCTTTTCTCTGTTCCAAAGTTCATCAAGTCTATGTCGAGTACATCTTCGAACTCATCGAGATTGATTGCATCTGCTTGGATGTCAAGTGGAACGTTTCCTCTTTTGTAGTGATTGGGTAGACGGCTTAGAGTGTCAGAGAGTACCATTTTGGGTCCTGGTTTGTATTTTATGTCGCAATCGTATCCTTGTATCTTTACTAACATCTTTTGAAGTCTGGGTGGTGCACTCTTGAGTGGCTTTTTCCAGATCATTTCCAGTGGCTTATGGTCCGTCTCTACTGTGAAGTGCTTTCCAAAAAGGTAGGTATGGAATCTGGTTATTCCAAAGACCAAAGCCAGGCACTCTCTCTCTATGTTTGAGTAATTCGCCTGTGCATCTGACAGGCTTTTGGAAGCGAATGCTATAGGTTGATCTTCTTGGAGGAGGCAAGCTCCCAGGCCTTTCGTGGAGGCGTCAACCTCTAATACGGTTGGTTTTCGTAGGTCATAGTATTGTAAGCACGCTTCATTCGCAATGAGGCTTTTGAGTTCGTTGAATATCTGTTGGTGATCGTCCATCCATACGAATGGTACGTTGCTCTTGAGTAGCTCTCGTAGCGGTTGCGACTGTTTCGAAAAATTCGGAATATACGGTGCAAGGTACGTCATCATGCCAATAAATCTATGTAGATCTTCTTTGTCTTGTGGGGTTGGCATGTTATGGATGTCCTCCACTTTTTGAGGGTCCTTGTTTGTTTCCTTCTCCCGTGTAGATGGATCCGTAGAAGTTAATTTTGTCGGTCTTTATGTTGCACTTTGAGCTGTTGAATACCAGGCCTTCTTTTTTCGCTATGTCAAGCAGTTTAATCAGGCGTTCATCATGCTCTTTCTGTTTCTCCAACTACGGCCACGTCGTCTGCGATACTTATGCAACCAGGAACGTGTGTTATTATCCGGTCCATTTCCTGTTGGAATATGTCTTGGCTAACGTTGAGGCCGAAAGGGAGGCGCTGAAAACAGTACCTTCCGAATGGCGTTCTAAATGTGGTCAGTTCCTGGGATTCGTGTGCCAGACGTATTGACCAGTACCCTGATTTGGCGTCTAATTTTGAGAAGTATTTCGCTTTGGAGAAGGCAGGGTTTAGTTCCTCAAGCGTTGGTATTTTGTGAGGGCAACGCTTGATGTTTTGGTTCAGGCGTTTTGGGTCTAAGCAGATTCGTAACGACCCATCTGGTTTGACCCTTGTTGTGATGGAGCTGCACCAATCAGTATGGTGCGTAATTTTTCGGATTACTCCTTGGTCTTCCATCTTCTGCAACTCTTGTTGTATTTTGGTTTCAGGTTCACACTGTACTTACGTGGTGCATCTATGCTTGGTTGGGCTCCCTCTATCAGGTGGAGTTTCGCTTCACAACGGAAGTTTCCAATTTTGTCGAATTGGTCCGGGTAGTCTTTTTTCAAGTCATCTATAGTGGATATTACTTTGTGTTTATTATTTGGCTCTTCAGGCTTTCTGTCTGTGTTAATATCCACTCCATGTATTGTGACTACCTTCAGGCTTTTGCATGCTGGGAGTCCGATTACTGGTGGTCCAGGCACATCTACTATGTAGAATTTTTCAGTCTTCCATGGCGACTCCTTGTATTTGCACTGTATGTCTATATATCCCAAGCATTGGATTGTCGTTTCGTTGTATGCTTTGAGTTTGGTACTGGTAGGTTGTACGACTCTTGTCCACTGTTCTTTGTACATTTGTTTTATCGTTCTGAGTGGTAGGGTGTTTCCATTAGCTCCTGTGTCTACCTTAATTCTCAGATTATGCTGTCGCTGTTTTTCTGGACACATTATCTGTATTTCGGTGAATGCTTCGTCTTCGGATGTGTTCAAACACCTGTCAGAGATTCTGATGGAGTAAAACGTTATCTGTTCCTCTTCGCTGTCTGTGGAATCTTGGCTGTAGTCAGTTTCTTCCTCGTATCTCCTTAGGGACGGCTTCAAAACTCAACCGGCGGTTGTCTGCCGGTTCTGGGCGGTTCTGGGCGGTTGGCTATTGTTTATTCCGGTTGAACCGCCCTGAACCGCCCAGAACCGGCAGACAACCGCCGGTTGAGTTTTGAAGCCGTCCCTTAGCTCGTGGACATTTTTATTACTCTTGCGGCCCCTGCTTTGGGATCGTCTTCTATTGTAAGGCAATCTTGGGCGTCTACGTGGGTAATTCTGTGTCGATTTATCTTCAGACTTGCACATTTTCATCCAGTGGCCTTTCTTCTTGCATTTTTTGCAAATGTCCCTGAAGGCGGGACATCTTTTAGGGTGATGACTCAATCCGCATCTCTGACATTCTTTTGTTAAGCCACTTATATTTGTGCTGTCCTTTCTAAGGTTTTGTAGGCATAGCTTATTCGCTGCTAGAGCTTCGTATTTTCTTCCATCTTCTAGGAGGTTCTCTAGTGGGTTTCCTTTTGGCTTATATAGCAGATCTTTCTGGTATGGTTCAATTCTAGTAGATGCAATTACGAGTTCGTGGATTCTTTCTGTGAGTTCCTCTTTTGTAAATTCACATAATTGACCCTTTTCTTTGCACCTATTTGTGAAATCATCTATCGTTTCTTCTTCCCCTTGACTATATTTCATTAGTTCTAAACGGTGCACTCAAAAGTTCACATGGATTTTTAGCTGGTCTTCGAAGATCTTCCAGATGTTGTCCGGATCCTTCTGCTCATCTGCACTTAAACCAGATGTATTTATTTTCTTTAGACCTTCGTTTCCCAGGGCAATTTTAATTTTAATAGCGATTTTTTCTTTGTCTGTTACTCCCTGGTCTAGTGAGTTGCATCCGTTGTTTAAACAATTTGAAATCTTCGCATAAGTTAGTGTTCCAGTTCATTTCAGGATACTTCGCCATAATGTTGTCAGTACGATTCATGTATCTATTCTGAAAAGAAACAATGAACCCTGAGATCAAGGTTATTAGGTTTCACAGAACACAATAATTATCTTCATACAACATACAGGTGTTGCTGTATTGTAAATGTATATTGATGTTGCAATGCAAATGTAGTTTGTTCAATTTGCTGGGGCTTTGTGTATTTAATGATTTACTTAAGTTGGGGAAGGGGGGGGGGGGTAAAATTAACCAATATATCATTAGCAGATACAGAATGATCTTAATCCTTTTCTTCTGGTATTGTTCCAGTAATAGCACATTCGTCATTCCAAAGTTCCAAATTTGGTTCCTCTATGCACAAGTAATGGTCCTTGATTTGTCACGTGTCCCTTAGAACAGGTTTTTCTGTTCTGGTATGTAAGTTCCAGTTCGTGATCTCTCAAAGCCTGTTTTCTAAGTTATTTCACGTTGTTTGAATCTCCATCAGTCTGACGTCCTATTTCGGCACAGGGGTGTCCTTTTGTTTAGTTCGTTGTAATCTTCTGTTATTGTCAGGCGAGGGCACAATGATGTCTAGTTGTTTTTTTCTTCAATGCTCGTCAAGGCACAATGTTGTCTAGTTTTTTTCATAGTGTCCGACAAGGGCGCAGTGTTGTCTAGTTTTTTTCTCAGTGTCTCTGACGGGGCACAGTGTTGTCACTTAAACACTGGCGTATTAATATGTACTTTCCAAGGTAATCAAAATGGACGCATCAGCAGTTTTCAATTCACACTGCTTTATTGATTAGTCTTTATGTTCATTCATATAGTTTTGTTGTTGTTGGTTTCTTATACGATTCTTGGTACTCACGGTTTTATAGCGTTTCCTCCACAATTATATTTATATTCCAATTGGGAACAGTTTTGACTCGAAAGCCAAGTTATCAAAAATTATGGACGCATCAGCTAGCAGTTGTCAATTCGCACTGCTATAGTATTGATGAGTCTTTATGTCCATTTATATAGTTTTGTTGTCGTTGATTTCTTATGTACGATTCTTGGTACTCACGGGTTCATAGCGTTTCTTCCACAAATATATTTAAATTCCGATTGGGAACGGTTTTGACTCGAAAGCCAAGTTCTTTGTGTGTAGATTTAGCGTGTGTTTGTTCCGTAGTACTCGTAAGCCATTCATGTAGAACGGGAAAGCTTACTCACTGTTGTAGTCCATAGGTGTATTGCGGTGCGTAGCGGCGGGCTTTATCGGTGTTAAATACCGTTTGTTTTCCGAGGCTTCTTGGT
>JXSR01S022203.1:34615-45017 GCA_000969725.1 Ophiothrix spiculata | reverse complement strand
AGAAAATGAATTTGCAAAAAATCGTTACTTCTACAGACAATATAATATTTATTAAAAGAGAAAGGATTTAATCAAAAATAATTTGTTTACCCATCTCAGGTGTATAAAAAGATATTTATCAGATTTAACCTAGAAACACTAGTTTTCACACCACCTTTTGCCTCCGAAGGCAAAATTAAAGTTGGCAAAGAATTGCAAATTTCTCAAACATTCCACAAATTTAGGGAAAATATTGGTAGGTTATTTTACCATATTCATGTTCTATCGCAAGTTTCGATTCATGTAAAAATATATGTAGGTTGAAAAGTTGTGGGAATAATATAAGCCAGTCCCTTTAATCTTCAAAGGAAAAATAAATGACAATCCTAAGGTGAAAGGTGAAGATTGGTCGAATTGGAGTCTTTAGACTAAGGCTGTGTTCACAAATATTAGTCTTGACTACATTAGTTGTGAACGGCTCTAGAAGGAGACAACTTAGCAGTTGCGTTCACACTGGGACATAACTTGCGCGTTAACACTTTCTATAACAGCGTTCACATTTGGAATTTGCTTGTGAGTGGCTCATGAGCGATAAGGACCAAATTCTTTTGTGTGAACACGCCCTAAGATCACAAGCCAACGTGGAATCAATACTAAATTTCAATCCTCGTGAAGATGAGTGGGTTGGGAGGTCCTTACATTAACCCCCCCCCCCCAAAAAAAAAATGTCACTGCTGTATTGAGTATTGATCTTTTTTGTTAAAATTTATATCATCGTTAGTGATGCATACCTTTTACACTTGATTTTCACAGGAATGTTTCAAGGTATAAATGGCATAACCCAACATCTTCATATACTTACGTCGTTTCTAATATTTGGATTTGCTTTGCCATCTTCAAGTAAAATACGACATATTTGTGTATACCCTTGAGCGGCGGCAAATGCAAGCACAGTATTACCAGTCTGAAAGTATTGAAAAAAAATCATCATTTTAGGTTTTACTTTCCATTTACCCAATCATCAAAGTTTTCAATACGCGTTCTGTAACCATTAGGTCAATAAAGTTAAATCAATTTGGGGCATTCCTCAGATACATTATGAATCACAATTATAATAACTCATAAAATTTCATGTTATTTGGCACACATAGTATCTTCATCTTCCACCTCTTCTTCTACCTTGAACCCCGGGAGGCAGTCAAGTATAATGTTGTAAGCAGACGTGACCAAGAAAAAGGTGAATGGTTTGTTTGAGGATTCAAGGGTGAAACAGTTTACAACGTTTAGGGATCAAAATCAGCAATTTTTAAGATATAGGTTACTCTTTCCATCCTAGTGTGAATACGGTATCGGAAAAATCCCCATCTGGTGTGAATTGGGAAACAGGGCACATGTTGGCTTCAGTAAAAAAAAAACCTATAAGGGGGTGTTTTGAAAGATTGTGGTTACGCTTTACAACATTTTACTTGACTTCCCTACCCGCACCCCAGGGCTTTATTATTCGCTAAAACAAATTTCATAGTATAAAAGTGGAGATTCATACGTCGTGGTAGAAACTAGAAATGATGATAAATTAGACTTCTGCACTACAGATTTTTACGTACCTCAGCTGATGCTCTGCTGTGTTCTTCTTGTTAGTTTGTCAGAGAATGATTTATGACGTCACAAGAACTTGAGTTCATCAATTAGTCCCGCCCCTCTTTTGGAGCAAGGTATCCCAGACAGGGTCCAGGTCTTTATCTCTGTTCAAATTTGGTCCATTGATCTTTACTTGTATGGCTTCCAGTACTCGTCGAGAGAATTCTTTAGGTTCCCTTTCGAGCACCTTAACTCCGGTCCAATCTATTTAATGGCCACCGCTAACCGACTACATTTTCCCTTACTGCTGACTTTAATAGAACTTGCAGCGCTTGACTTGTGTTCAGAGAGCCGGACGCGTGACAGTTTGTTCAATTAAGCTGGTATACATCATATTGGTTTATTAGTTTCTGTCTTTAATATCCTTGGGTGATACGAGAGTTTGATAAGGTTTGAAGTTTAGTTTAGTTTAGTCTAGTTTAGTTTATTCTATTTTTATACTGTCATGCTCTTTCAATACAGATGTTCTGGTCTCCCAAGAGGTCCAGAGAAAATGTATGTACATATTTTTATCAATTAACAAAAAGAGTATTTACAGCAATAGATATATATGATAAAACATACAATGATGAAAAAATAGGAAAAAAACCCAAAATTTATTAAATTAAATAATATTTTCAAATTCATTCAAAATTATATTCGAAAAGCTGGAGCGAATTTTAGCTTGGAGTTTGTTCCAAATGGAAGTAACTCGATAATGGAAACTTTTCTACCAGCAACAATATTCCACGATGGTATAATAAGAATGTTATTCAGTCTACTCCTAGTATTTTGGTTATGAGTTGAACGTGCAAAAGTAAAAATGGTTGAAAGATACTTAGGTGCAATTTCTGTTAAACGCTTAAAAGTCATAAGAAGAAGCTGCTGTTCCAGCACTCATCAAGTTTTATCCAGCTTAGGTCACTTATCATTTTGTCTATTAGAGTCCTGTTATCTGCATGAAGAAAAATACGAGCAAGCTTGTTTTGCATAATTTGAAGGCTATTATGATGTGCGATAGTCAAAATTGGGAAGATACTTCTTAATTCTACGAATAACACCAATATGCTTTATAGATAAATTTGAAGAAAAATGGTTAACATGCTCACTCCATGACAATTGTGGATCAAATATTACACCAAGATAATTGAATTTATCAAATATCTCAATGTTGTCATTATCATAAATAAATGAAATATTCTAAAATATAATGGTTTCCCAGTACCAAACACCATTTGTTTTGTCTTCTCGATATTTAGTTTTAATTGATTACTTTTAAACCAACCTGCGACCATAGATTCATATTTAGTTCAGATTGTAAAGTTCAATGTAGCATAGAGATGGTCAACACGCCAACAGTAAAACTCGAATTTCCGAAGGTTATTTTAAGTGGCAAAACAAACGTGAAACACCTTTATTTTCCTTGATATGTTTTGTAGAGCCGGTGTTCTACCTCAACAATAAAAAACAAAAAAATCAATTATTCAGGATATTTTGATAATTTGGGGTCAAAAACAGCAGAAGTCACATTTGGCACTTATTGGTGATTGATGGCGACGCACGGCTAAATAGAAATATACAACGCCTTGTGCCAAATAATACATAAAAATAAAAATAATTACACTCTGAACACGATTCTGAAAGAAAAATTGGAAAAACATAGTTTTTGAAATAGGGTCATTTTTCATTTTTTTCTGAAAAAAAACTAAGTCCTTTGAAATGTTATATGCGCATGCTCAAACGGACCGTTCCATTTGTGCAATAGGGATTAAAAATATACCAATGTTCATCATGGTAAACTTAAAGTAAATGCATTTAACAAATATGATAAATACTACGTATATTACTTTGTTTAAAGTTCACCCTTTATTAATAAATCTAAAATGAAGCCCTATCACGGAACTTTACTAATCAATGACAACAAGTAACATTAGGCAAGATCGATACAGATGAGTGGTAATCCTTTTTAATGAGTGATAATTCCCATACTATGTTATAAATTCCGGGGCGTAAGTCTAATTGAATACGTGTCGCCACTGATTTCGTATTTGTCAAAACTTGAGCTATGAGATTTTCAATATTTTTTTTTAATTACTTCTATTTTTCCAATATTCGGGGAAATTTTCAGGATTTCATATTTTTACTATATATAATTTAGTTTGAAAATATTAAAAATTATATACATTTTTTTGAAATGGGCCAAAAATACACGGAACTGAAAAAGGCGTTTCGCTCAGCTGTAGTGTGAGAATACATTGAACACCTCTGTGTAGCATCATTTGAACTCTGTAAAAGTGGTGTGTCATCAGCATACATTACACATTTACATTTAACAGAACTTGGTAGTAAATTATCAAAAATTGTGAAAAAAGAGGTTCCTTGCGGAATTCCAATTTCTATATTTTTAAATTAGTAGACTTTATATTTACAGTTTGAGTCCTATTATTTAGCTATGATTTAACCCTTATCCTCCTGAGCTTTTTTTTGCAACCCCTCCCCCTAATTTTTTAGAACGGAACCACCTATGAACTTGGTTTTGCTATTAATAGATAGGTAGGATCCTCCCCTATCCAACGATACCAAGATCATCAAAATCGGCCATAATAATTATGACGTCATAAAGTACTTTCGGATTGGAAAATCAGGCAAAATTGCATTATGGCAAAATGGCCACCAAAATTAAAATGTTGCTATAAAAGTTCTAAATAACGGATTTTCGACAATTTTGGGTTTTTTAGCTAAGTAAGAAGGGAAATGATAATTCTAACATGTCTTGTAAGACAAGTTTGAGCCTTATAGCATGCATTTTTTTTTTCAAATTGACGACTTTAAAATTTCCGAGATTTCACCAACCACCCCAACTTTGACGACCTACCCTCACACCACCTTAGGTGTTACCCCCCCCCCCTAGTTGTTTCATCAAAATGACCGCAAAGAATGTAAAAGAGTTAATCCAAATGACTGGGGCAGGTTGCATTTGCGTTTTTATGATGCGGGGGAAAAACCTTAGGGGGTTGCAACAACTACCTGTGTACATTACCATTAATTCCGTATATATTTAATTTCCTTAATAGTAGCTTATGATTAACAGTGTCAAAGGCTTTTTTGAGATCTATATAAATAGCACCATTGACTTTTCCTTTATTCATATTGTTTAGTATATAGTCAGTAACATCAATTAAAATGGTATTTATACTGTGATTACTTCTAAAACCTGATTAACATGGATGCAGGATATCATATTGTTTAGTATATATATAGTCAGAAACATCAATTAAAGTAGTGTTTTTACTATGATTACTTCTAAAACCTGATTGAAATGGATGGAGGATATTGTTTAGAGAGAGATAATTATAAACTTGTTCATGTACAGTACGTTCCAAAATCTTTGAAAGAATAGGCAGGACAGAAATTGACCTGTAATTACTGACATCACTTTTTTCACCATCCTTGTAAATAGGTGTAACTCTAGAAGTTCCACTTTGAAGGGAAATGGGCCGTTAACGTAGTAAGTTTACAGATATATATGCAAGTGGATGACATATTACAGGAGCTGCCAGGTTTAACAATTTAACAGAAATAGTATCGATACCAGTGCTTATGTCATTAGATGATTTCCAAATTTGATCAAATACATAATCAGGTATTGTCACCTCAAATTTAAATGATTCGTTATTATTAATGGCATGTTCATCAAGTTCTGCTTCACTTATGTTTGAAAATTTAGATGTAAAGAATGAAGTTAAAACTGGGGAGCAGTTTCAATATCATTTGTAGTCAACCCAGTACTAGATTTAACAGAAGACACTGATGATTTATTTTGTTTTTGGAATTAATTTTCTAACTGTATTCCACAATATTCTTGAATTGTTAACACTATCATTAATTGCTTTGCTGCAATAATTACTTTAATGATTAATTTTAAGTGATCTATTAAGTTTATTAGCTTTATTCTTATTGTATTTATATTTATATTGTTTGTGCTGCTTCTTTTACCATCTATAAAATAGGCAAGCTTAGTAAGTACTTAGATTGCGAGTCAACTGAACGTCTTATCCATGCCTTTATATCGTCTAGACTTGACTGCTGTAACAGTCTAGTCTGCCGGAGGGCCAAATTTCCAAACTTCAGCGTGTGCAAAACTCTGCTGCCCGCATATTATCGCGGTGTTCAAACCGTGACCATGTGATACCAGTTTTATGTGAGCTACATTTGCTTCCTGTACGTAAGTGGCTGCAATATAAAATAGCTCTTCTCACTTTTAAAGCCTTAAATAACATGGTCCTTACATCAGCGATCTCGTCACTAAATACAATCCTGGGAGAGAGCTCTTGTATAATAGTAATCTCTATCTTTTACAGTTTTAGTTTAATATAATCCCTATCGATCCATTTAGGACCCTTTTACACGTTTCTCCTTAAGCTACGGTCACAATGATCGTACGATCAAAAGACTCGTACGAATCATTTAAGAATGAGGTTCGTACGACGTTCGCAAGAATAGGTATATATTTTTTCAAATATATGACAAATGTTCATTTTTATGAAATTTCTTTTCAGAGCAATGTTAATAAATGTATTTCCCTTGACGAAAATAAGTTTTGTTTTTAAAACAGATTAAAAGATACCCATACAACTGGTCGCAAACGCCTTGCAAGTAAGCTGCAATCAGTGTTTTGACCGTTTCGTACGAACGTCGTACGAACGCCCCAAGAACATCGTACGATCAAAAACAGCTCTTAAGTTCGCAGCCTGGTTATTTGTCATGTTCAATATCTTGTTACGAATGTCTTGCGAGTACCTGCATACGATTGCCGCACGGCGTTCGTACGGTGCTCGTACGGCGTTCGCACGGCTGCCGTACTAACATCGCACGAACTTTGCCATTGTAATTCCTATTCAAATGAATGCTTTTATTATGAAGATTTGCCAAAGACGTGCTAATCGTCACTCTGGGATTAGCATTATAGTAAAACACATTTGCTTTATATATTGATATTGACATGGTCGGTGAACATACCAATGGCTCGTACGAGCCACTGGTATGCTGTTCTGTTCTTATAATGTTTATTATGTGAACGAGTACATGTAACTTCACTGCGACTGAATTTTTAATTTCAGGGGTACTGAATACCGTACTCTTACTTGAAGTTGAAAGTATTGAGTGCAAGTATGCTTTATGATAGTGGCGCCAAGGGAAATTTGAATATGATTTCACCATAAGCGAGGAGTTTGTTGTAATGACGGTATTTTGTGCCGTAAAATTACTTTTCCCTTACTCTTTTCTCTTTCTCTAATTCTACACCTTCTCTTAGTAGACTTTCTTTTTTGTTTTTCTCTATTTCGTATTGTCTCCCCTTTTCCGCGCTTTATTCTTGTACTTTATTTATTGGAAATTCACAAGTCTATCGCACGAACAGAGTCAGAAATGTGCGCGACCTTCCGATCTGATTATGAGTAAACACTCTTTCGTAAGACCACCGCAAGACGCTCGAACGAAAGCTTACGAAGTGGTCAAATAAACATTGTTAATCGGTCGTACGACCAACGTACGACCTATTGTGACCATATCTTTAGTTGGACAATGCGTATCACAACCTAAATCAAATTGATTTTGAAAGGTATCATATGCATCATTAACATTACATTTATCTAAAACATCATTCAAATCTGTATTCTTAATCATGTTAATTGTATCAATAAATTTATGAAGGTGGTGGCGACACCAGCCGTATTAAAAGCTCGTCTCACTTTTTCTAAAAACCTTCAACAAAAGGAAGAGTGACACTGAAAGATTTCTTTTCAGTGTCACTCTTAGCGGGTGCGGTAGGCTCTAACAAGAAGAAGAACACAGCAGAACATCAGCTGACGACGGATGCAGTGCATCTGAAAGTACTACTGAGGTACGTAAAAATCTGTAATGCAGAAGTATAGTTCATCATCATTTTAAATTTCATAATCCTTTACATGAATTGATAAGTAAGGTATATAAACGAGGCAACATAAAACTTTAAAAACAGAGTAACAGAGCAATAAGAAAAGAGTGTATAATTTTTCTCACTGGACTTGTTATATCTGGATTGGCTCCATTGTCGATCAATAGTTTGACAAGTTCCACGTCTTCATTGGCAGCAGCATAACGCAGAGGTGCCTTTCCGAACTGTTCAAAAAGAAGAAAAGAAACAAAGAGTCTTAATCCTTTTTATTTTATAAATATGTTAGATAGATATTAAGGTTTCTGTCGAGAATGTTTTTTTTTGTCGACATATCGATATAATTTGTTGTCGAGGTCAACATATGTATCGACATAAAGTTGATATCAAACAGTTGGTTTTTGCGGGGAAAACGAAATTGTTTGGATAAGTTTAATGACGCGTTTTAGGCGTAGACGTACCTATCATATCGTAATTTGCTAGTTCTTTCTGCGTACGACAATATGGATGATATGAAATTGATATTTGTAAATAAATATAATTGATATATTTCAGATCGCTTATTAAGTGTGATTTTCTTTGGAGATGTCATGATGCTGCACTTTTCAGCCAGACATAGGTTGCAACGTTTGGTAGCGGTGTTATAGGGTTTTCCCTTGTGGACAATGCTTCATTTAATTTGGTACTGTTCATTCTGCAGTTTCCATATATACTTGGATAATTCAGTTGAATAGTAAATATGTCTTTGATAAGCGGTGTTTTTCTTGATGCCTTTAAGAAGGCCGTTATAACACCTATACTCAAGAAACCTTCCCTAAATAAGGAAATGGTTAAAAACTATCGCCCAGTTGCAAACATGCAGTTTACTTCAAAAATTATGGAAAAGTGTGTTGCTTCACAGGTTAATGAACATGTTGACATTAACAACTTAAGTGAGCCTATGCAAACTGTTTACAAAGCAAATTATTCCACTGAGACAGCTCTGGCCAAGGTTCACAATGACTTCCAGCTTGCAATAGATAATCAGAAAGTTGTGCTGCTGCTAATGCTTGACCTAAGTGCAGCATTTGATACCGTGGATCACGATATTTTCACATACAGACTTGCTACTAATTTTGGCCTTGTTGTAGACGTCAATAAGTGGTTTCATTCCTACTTGGACAACAGAACCTTGCAAGTGCTTGTCAATGGGGAACTCTCTGACTCGATTAATATGAAGCATGGACTTCCACAGGGTTCTGTAATAGGTCCCCTTGGCTTTGTCTACTACACACATGCCGTCGGACAGATTCTTCGTAACCATCAGAAAATGTACCACCTCTACGCTGATGACATTCAGATGTACCTTGTTGCTGACCCCTCTATACCAGGGGATGTTGTCTCTGCTTTATTCAAACTCACTCGGTGCGTCAAAGATATTCAGCAATAGATGACTGCAAATAAATTAAAACTGAATCAGGAAAAAAATGAATTCTTTGTTGCTTGTTCGCCCTATCATCGCAGTAGAATCAACGATCTTGGTCTTTGGATTGGTGAGACAGAAATTCCTCAGTCACAGTCCATACGCAACCTTGGTGTGGTGTTTGACCAACACATGACTATGTCAGATCACATTACTCAGCTCTCAAAATCTGTTAATTGGAACATTAGAAACATTTACCGGATCCGGCGTTTTATTGACACTGACACATGTAGCCATATTATGCGTTCTACATGTATAGTACTTTCAAAACTTGATTATTGCAATATTCTGCTCAATTGTATCACAAAAAAAGGATCTCAATAGACTTCAGAAACTACAGAATAAATGTATCCGGCTCATTTTTCAGCAACCTCGCTCTACCCATATTACATCTTTTCGTGACAAATTACACTGGTTGCCTATTGAAAAAAGGATCATCTTTAAGACACTCTGCTTCATGTATAAGGCGCTACATGGTTTTAGTCCAAATTACATCAGGGCTGTATCCAAATAATATCTCGGCCTGCTGCTATGAAGACTCGATCCTCATCAACTGTTCTTCTTGAAACTCCATCTTCAAAAAAGAATGCTGGTGATAGGGCCTTCTCTGTTGCATCTCCTCATATATGGAATAGTCTTCCTAATTCCATCCGTGCTGCCAAGGACTTGGACACATTCAAATCAAATGTCAAAACTAATTTCTATCCACAGTGACTTTGTTTTTTCTGAATTTTCTTTGTTTGCATTTTTCACCTATATTGTGTTTTTTGTTAATGCTGCTTTGTATCTCTTTGAAAAAGCAGGATAAGTTTGGTTAAGTTAAGTTAGGGGGGGGGGGGGTACAAGATCTCAGTTTGAAATTTTCAACGATAAAATTTAGCACTTTTCCAAACGTCGGTCAAGGCATGTTGCATACCAGTATGCATGGTATGACCCCTAGTTTCTGAAAACGTGTTTCGTTTTTCTCTGGTTGCTATGGTAACCAAGCAGAGGCTCGGATTGGCAGAACAAATGTTACTCAAAAACTATATACCGTATAGTAACCATCTTTGGGCTATGGGTGTATATGGATAATACGAACAAAACCATGAAGCCGGATTTTTTGATTGGTTGCCATGGCAACCGGTAGCCGACCAATCAGAACATTTTGCAGCATAATTTAAATTTGATGATATATCAAAAATCGAGCTTCATGGTATTGTAGGTACATATAAGCTTAACATCTGTGCCGAATTTCATGGATATACAAGTTTTCGTATTTGAGTTATGGTTGTTTCCGTAATGCAACTTTGCGCATTTTCCCATTTTGAGATATCAAAGAAAACATTTTCGAAAAATAAAAAATTGGTAAAAAAATAATTTGAAACTAAAAGTTTTTTAGTAGCTATTATATTATTAAAGATAATAAATTA
>JXSR01S022201.1:14608-28734 GCA_000969725.1 Ophiothrix spiculata | reverse complement strand
TCTAGATTATATTGGATATCAGCAAATTGACAAAAAGCATACAGGAATGTTGCTATGTAAATGCTACAAGAATTTTACAATAATTTGTGATTGTTACCCTTATAATATTCATTTCAAAATTACATTTCAATTTATGAAACTTTTAATACTAATAAGTTGATCAAATATATAAATATATACAGCTTTCAGGTTTAATGGTAGGCTTACACTGTGATGACTGGTCATCGACAGAAGGCAACAGACCTGTTGTTAGCCTTCGTTCATTTACGTCAGCCAAGGGCTAACTGCTGGCACTTGTAGTGGAGATGTGTGAAGGTTGTTACCATTCTTCAGCAAATCCATCGATAACAAATCATCAGTGTAAACCTACCCTAACATAGGCTTGATATGGACAGTTGGAATGAATTACACTGCAAATTTAAGGGAAAAAGACACCAGTACAATTATATTTCCGTTTGATACTGAAGACATGTCTGGTCATCTGTGAATGTGAATAAAATGGCATCCCTCAGCCTAAGATGCACCGGCCTGATAGACTCATATTATTTCCCTTTCTGGTGCTAGGAATATTTCCTTTGACATAAAAGATTTTGCGACATTGATAAAAACACTATGATCTTCTATACCAACAAAAGGTTTTGTGTCCTTACACAAAATTAATTGATAAACAATCACAAATCATAATTGTTGCAAGAAATGGACAAAAAAAGCAGTCACTTAAAAAAAAAAGTAACAGAGAAGAGACAATGCATGCACTTGAATATTACACCACCATAAACCAAAAAATTACCAAATTCACTAAGTTATGGTTTTTATACAATTACAGATACGGTAATAAGCTGAATATTATCACTTATTTACACAAACACACACTATGAAATGTTTCATTTTATCATTTGTTTATCCCACATTTAATAAATTGTTTTATCTTTTAACTGATATTGATAAAGAACAAAGTTAATGCAGGTAACTTCTTATAGTTTATGCGGGGGAAAATTATAATTGTTTTAAACAGCAATAATTTAACATGCACTGTATTAACATGCACTGTATATTATATAATTTGTTCTATTTTGGAAAAAACAAGTTGACTGTGCCAAACATTGCACAATTAGGCATAGTTCATAAATCAGGAAGCATGCAACATGGGCCTCCATATTGGAGTATCAAAGCTAGATGCATCTAGATGAATGTTCATTCCTGAAGGGCAGATTGCTCACACCGTCACATGTCAATCTGACTTTACACTAGTGGCGGACAGGCTGGGGTGCGCATGTCAGTGGACGAAAGTACGCAGTCACTCTCATGTGATCATTTGCCGAAATCCAATTTAATCTAGATGCATCTAGATTATATTGGATTTCAGCAAATTGACATAACTACGAAATCACTTACGCTTGTGGAATCAGTTGCTGAAATCCAGTTTAATCTAGATGCATCTAGATTATAATGGATGTCAGCAAATTGACATAACTACGCAATCTCTTACGCTCGTGGGATCAGTTGCTGAAATCCAATTTAATCTAGATGCATCTAGATTATATTGGATATCAGCAAATTGACAAAACTACGCAATCACTTACGCTCATGGGATCAGTTGCCGAAATCCAGTTTAATCTAGATGCATCTAGATTATATTGGATACCAGCAAATTGACATAACTACGCAATCACTTACGCTCATGGGATCAGTTGCTGAAATCCAGTTTAATCCAGATGCATCTAAATGTGCCAGGTTCAGATTGATTTGTTCGTGTGGGGAGCCCAACTGATTACAATCAGTGTTAAATTCACTGTGTTTTGACGTCAAGAGATCATGTACACGTTTACTCACACCGTTTAACATTTTGCCCAAGAATTATGCATTTGTGAAAAGCAACATAAACAAGTATCACTTGGGCCTATGAACCCTTCAATCTTACTTACAACAACAAACAACTTGAAGAGTTTGAAAATAAAAATGACATGAATAAAGATACATCTTCTGATTTAATAGAACTATTTTTCTTACAAAAGGGAAATGAAAAATATTTATAGAATTTTAATATACATTTTTGTTGAATACTAAAACACTATCTGATGGGAACCAAGCTAGCAGAAGATAAAATCCTTTACAGCACGCATGTATACAGTGAACCTTACTGACATTAAGTTCATAGGGGTAATTAGGGAGTAAGTACTTTCAGTTTTTGGGTGCTTTTGACAAGCACAAATAATTTGTATGAAACCACATCAGATTACTTTGTATTATCAAATTTGGAGTTATAATTGGGCCAAGCTCCATGATAGCTTTGAATGAACATCAATGTGCATCGATGTACAATTCAGGAGCGGGTTGGAGACATCTCACGATGACGCATCAACCAGATGTGGATTCACGCTGCTTACTCAAAGGCGGGTTTGTGCTTGCGCCAACACGTTAGTGTACATCCCAGGAACCTACATGGATGTACATCCCAAGCTTTTGTGGATCTTACCCAATTATTAAGTTGTGAATTACTTTAGGTATTTTTAAGAGTTCATCAATTTCCATGGTCAACATCATAAAGCCTAAATTGATAGTCAATTCATCATGGTGCTAGTTCGATCATATTAAAAAGGATTTTGGTTAAGGTTTAGTGTCTATTTTCTGAAATTTAGGTTCACTTTTTAAATATAAGAAAAGAAAATGTGGTCCATACTACAACAAGGGTAGCACTAGATCCAAAATCTTGAGTGTCCCATAGGAGTTGAAGCATTTACAAAATGCATCAAGATTCAAAATATGGCGACTCTGTGAACAGATACGCAGCCTCGTGCTAAACTTGTGCTACAATTAATATATTGTATTTACTCAATTCCAATTGGAACATTCTGTTTATTCGTAACTACGATATTTCTTATATAAATAAAACAATAAGCTGCATATATCTGCATTTTTACTTTCAAGTTTTATACTTGCATCTTAGTTTAAATCTTTTAACGTTCACATTTTCGTTTTTTGCTAGTTTTCTATATTTCACAATTTTTTTGACTTAATTAAATTTACACTAAATTGTTAATTTGGTAAAGTTACTAGCAGGTATAGAGGTTACATTACACAATCAGCTGGGGTCAGACCTGATCATCGACAAGCTAACATCAAAATGGTACATTCAATGTTTGTATGCAACGCTATAAGTCTACCGACACTAGTCTTTTTACTTTATCATTTGGAATAATAGGTAGCACCGATAGCCCATACATTAGATCAGTTTTATATCAGTCTCAGTACTTTGTACCAAATGCCAACGATCTCACACAGTCGCTTATCTGAAATCCAAATTTCAAAAGAGTCAAGCAGACAATATGCTTGCATCCAGCACTTCAAAACTAGCTAGTCCAAAAGTCTAAATCACCCAGGATTGTGTTATTTAGCTAATAAAACTCTCACATATATTATCATTTTTCATATTTTTTATAAGTAAATTTTAATACTTTACTGTATATACCTCTGAAAATTTGAAAGTGACACAAACAAGGATAAGTCAGACCCTTATTGGGAACTCACAGATTTATTTATTATTAAGTTTAAAAGAATGTCCTTAAAAGCAGACAAGAGATTGAAATATAGGTATGGTTTCAATAAAAGAAATAAGATTAACTTTATATGGCATCATCAAAGATTTACATGTATCCAGAGGCATATACAGTAAGTTTTGTTTTACAATTTTTATTTTGGTGCTGCTTTATGCCTCATATGGGGGCGGCTTCTCCATGGGGACCTTGATAGCATCATCGTAGCATGGAGGCTTTGGCAAAAGTGCCTGTGGAGAGAGAAAAATAATTATTATATAAAACAGTTAGTCAAATTAACAGCAGAAGTAAAAACAAAAAGAGAGCTTTAAAAACAGAAAGGAGTTTTTTTAATGCATTTTAAGAAAAAAAAAATTCCCTGACTTTTTCCTGATTTTTCCCTGATGAAATCTCAAAATCCCATGATAAATTTTGTTATGAAAAAATGCAAAAACTGGTTACTTTTCAAATCCTACAACCATGCATGTGAATGCAGAACAACAGAGACCTAACACACTGGGGAAATTGAGTCTATGACTACTTTCGATCTTTGGGTCAATCAAAATTCTGACTTTTCCATGCCTGGAAAAAAGTAAAATAATTATCCCCGATTACCCTGATTAGCTAGGATCCCCGAAGTCTTGTTTTATCATATCTCAAGAAATGAAAATCTCATTACCCTGGATTATAGGTTGTTTGGCAAGATTTCTCATAACATTGATTAAATATCATACATCTTTTCCAACAGAAGGTTGGATAGTGGCCCAAAGTTTGGAAAACTATTTAAGCAGAAATTTATGTGTATCCACGAATCACCTGTTGTGCAAGCCTGATAAAATACTTTGACAAAATACAGATTAATAGTCTTTTCAGCAGGCCAGATTACTTCCAAATAGACCTCAGTGGTAGTTCAGAACTTTATGTGAGATGGTGTAAGTTTAGACCCATGTTATACCTAAGTTATACCCATGGTATACCTCTAATTTGATCCCCATGCTAGAATAAAAACGATGAGGAGTATGGTATCTCCTCTCTCAATCTATAGTATCAGAATTGCAGAATTTCGGATTCTTAGAAAATATTTGTGCGGGGATGCTAAACTAGACTTAAGAATTTTTACCATCCCTATTATACCTCAAACAGCGTGATTTTGCGACCCATCTCTTAACAATTTTTTCCAGAAAAAGCTATCAGTTTATAGCAAAATTTGTTTTTTTTTGTCAAAATTTCCAAAATACACCCAATTTTGCCAATTGTGTGCATTGCCATTGGTTTTGTGATGAAAACACACCTATCAATAAAAATTATGAAAATGGACCCCAAAATCTTTATACCATTTGTCAGTTAGAACCTCCCCCCCCCCCCCCCCCCCCGGATTTCTTGGGTCTGTCAAAACTTACCTCAGTATCATATGGTGATGTTGAATGCATGTGATCATCTATTTCTTGTGCTGCAATGTATTTGTAACATGCCCAGATGCATGCAATGCAATATGCCTGTAGAAAACAAAATATTACTTTAGAAAAGTTATGGTGCAAAGGAAAAATCCTACTAAAGGGTCAAATCAAAATGTCCTGACAACAATTATGGTTTATTCAGAGACTGACGATATCCATCGATCGATGCTCATTGACTTTTAGTCTTTTATACAAGCTATTTCTTATGCCTTGTGTGTAAAGACTGCGCGGCGATGGACGACGAACAATGCATACTGAATAAACCATTAGTCATCATCAATATTTCCTGGAGTCGATATCGGCATAACGCATTTATTATAGGAGTCTGGTGTTAAGTTAGAAAGGCACCTTTTCCTTCTCTATGATGAAACCATGTGTCATTAGGCCTATATAAAAACCCAAATAAGGTGGCAGTGTGACATCCCCCTCTGAATACGTTGATGAAATCACAAAGCTTTCATTATGGTCACAATTCAAAAATATATCCTTCGATACTTTTATGTACGAAAATTAGATTGCAAATTTCCACCAGTCATTTCTGTTTAATGGTGATTACGCAGACAGATGTACAATAATTGAAAAAACCTTTTACAAACAAGGACGCAAAGAGTGGCCCAAACCATATGGCCCAGTTGGATTTTTTTTAATTTGAACCTTAAAGGTGGTTTCAGAGTAGCTGTCATTGTAGTTGCGGCAGACGACCAAGCATTTGCAGTTGTCATAATGAAGCACAACACATTTGCACATTGCTGCCACAATGGTCTGTCGCAAGAAAGTGAGTCTCAATGGATCCGCAAAAGGATCACTAAAACTATGAACTGTGACGAGGGGGCCAACTACTTAAGTCTCACATTTATGATCCTCTGACATCATGCTGGTTGTACGACCACCACGACAGACACTTTGAAACCAGCTTAAATGTGTGAGCTTTTAACTTACCTTAATTATCATGATGGCCAGGAACAATATGAGTGCTATAAAGACAAACCATTGGTTGTCAAGGTCCCATTTACTGACAGGCAATCTCTCTTTCCAGTGCATGAATTCTTGGTTGTAGGGAAATTTAGCCTGGAAGAACAAGAAAGAAAAAAGATTCTACATTAGCAGGTCTCAATTTACTTACAAAAATATCTTAAAGGGTGTATACAAAGTGGTTCTCTATGTTAAAGGAATATAGCAAAAGGCGTAGATTCAAGGAGATTCATATACCACCCCATGAGATAAGTACTAGTGTAATCGCGAAATAAATCTTAAGAACAGAAAACTGTGTTTGTGACTGCTGGTTTTAAATAGCACTTGTGCAATAATTTAGGCCTACATGTATGTGCTTACCATAAATTTACAGGGTAGATGCTGATAGTGTCGTAAGCCATGGACCTCAAATTGGGGGTATTCGGGTCCATTCGGTTCCCACTAAATTCAAACCCGAGTGCTGAGATTTGGTTGCGGTAGAGAAAAAACCGTGCAACTTCTAATAAACACGAATGATACGCCGACCTGCACACAAGCCGTGTGTGCACATCTTTAATATTCGTGCATTATGATAACATGCAATGCATCTTCGGCCAAAACCCCTATACCCCTGATTTTATCCCCAAGCCGGAATAAAAATGGCTGCGAGTCTTGTATCTCCCCTATTAATCTATGGTGCTTACAAACAAATTTATTGTACAGATAGCATAATTTGTATGGATTCATTTATTTATATATGCTGATATGTGTGCATTTGTAGGCCTTCATGTTTTGCATCACAGTTTCATGCTGATACATTTTAAGAAGGGCCATGTCTGTGGGGTGAAATTGCACATAAGGGAATGATCAAATCCCTTGTACATTGGATGATCCACATATTATTCTTGCATCAGTAATACACCAGGACATGACTATGAGGTCAGTCTGCTTATTAATGTTTCTAATGCTTATGAGTATCACACTATGTCATAAAAATCATTGACAATGAGTGCACTAAGATTTAGAAATGGTGTGTAGTACCAGGCTATTACATGCATTCAAATATTTCTACAAAAACAGTCAGAAGACACTGATCAGGGTTGTCACTACGCCGGGCTGTTGCGGGCGGGACCACCTGGCACTCAGGTTTATTTTGAGTCAAAATACCTGGCACTCAAGACTCGCAAAGTTACAAAATCAATGAAGAATCAATAGAAAAATGAACAATTTTTATCAAAATTTGAACTATATTTTCTTACTATCTCACATAAATTTTACCTGGCATTAAAAGTTGTCTGGTGACAACCCTGACACTGATACATACCTGCCAACATTGTGAAACCTAAAATCGGGACAAAAAGACGCGCGGCGGCGCGAGACGTTCGTCGGAGGTCGAGGGGCGGGGGCCCTAGCTGGGGTTCAAGGGGGCGCTTTGAAGCTGTAGAGATTTCAACAAATTAAAAGCCAAGGAAACATTATTTTCTTTCAACTGATGTATTAAAGGTTGAAAAAAACCCATAGCCATGTATTGTAATGAAAGTGAGCATGTGCATACTTCCTGGAGTTGGTAATTTATTATTGCAACTCAAGTAGATGAGGGCCATGGCAGCCTGGTTCAAGGGCCCCTTAAGGGCACTGATGGGACCCTGGTGGGGGTTGAGGGGTAAAGCCCCACCCACTAGTAAGAGGACTTCTGCACATCCAACACCACAGGAGAAACCATTTTAATAGGTAACAGAAAAATGTTGTACTCAGGGGTATAAGTGTGTCCAAAAATAAACAAAGTGTTTGATATTATGACCCCCTGTAAGGGCCCAAGTCCTGCTCATGGGGACCAGCTGGGGTGCACTCTACTCCTGGAGGTCCCTTTTTAAAAGTTGATGTGGTTGTAAAGGGAGCAAAAACACAATAACTTAATTTTTTGATTAAAATGAAAAACTTGTTCCGTTTATGAGATAAATGGCTTTTTGTATCCAATATTACTATACATTTGTATTGGAATGTACATTTTAAAATTGACCTACTGACCCTACGGTAGGTCACAGTTGGCCGATTTCATTATATATGATGGGTTATGAAATTATAATAATTTAATAAATTTTAGCATTCTTACTATTTTTTTGAGGGGGTATCATCCACCCCCTCCTCATTTACCTATATTATCCAACTCACCGATTATTTCTCTTGGTGCAAGAACAATACATTGACTCCATCCCTTTACAGTGGCATTACAGTCGGCAGTTGGTGCACCCAAATTAATAGGGAACATGTCACCTGACCCGTTTTTGCTTCTAAGGTGTCATTGAAGATTTTTTAAAAAGTGTTGAGTGTCTTAAAGTCAATGTAAGAAGCTGGGAACCACCAATAAAATAGAAGAAGAATGGTGGCGACTTTTGTAAGATTTTGGCTCAAATTCGTGTTCCAAGAGCACAAATATTTATTGACTACATGTCCCCTTGCTACTTTCCTTGTGTTTATTAACAGCTTTTTTGAGATTCTGGCCCAAATATATGCCACAAGACCACAAACATTGGCGACTTTTCCTTGTATTTTTATTTTTTTCAATATCTCAAAATCGGGACGTCCCGATTTTTGGCCATTTTGAGAGTTGTAAATCGGGACGATCCCGACAAAATCGGGACAGTTGGCAGGTATGCTGATAACTATTAATCTACCACACCAAGAGATTCGACCATAATCTACTCTGTGAACCAAAATTGTCAACATTTGACCAAACCGTAATCTACATGTAAGTGTAATATTTACATACAAATTTAATAACATATAAATATCTAAAAAAAAAAGGGGAACAAATCATGATAAATCTAATAAAAATCATGACCGTAACTTGTCAAACACCAAAACTGAGCACACATTTTGGCCTAGATGAAAATGTAAAAAGGGCAATAAGTCTGATTGTTGCCCTGATTTATACTTTTTACTCCACAGTGCGATTCTTAATCACTGAGTGTGATTTTACTACCTAATAATGAATATTAGCAATCCATTATGAGACAATAAATGGAGCATGCGTTCAGCCTGAAACGCAGGCTGGTCAATGCAGTGGAGTCGTCACACGTTGAAAATTGGTGTAATGTATGTACACGCACACATCTGACGCAAAATCTTTACTGGCTTTGGTGTACATGTTTTTCCAATTATGTTATGAAATTGGATAGATTGATCCAATATTTATTGGTCGACCTATGAGTTGTAAAAATATTGGGCGAGACGCAGTCAAGCCCAATATTTTAAAACTCATAGCGAGACAAATGAATATGGGATGAAAATCATCAAATTTTATCATTATTATACTCAGGATTAAAACATAATAATGTTGAATATTGTTTTTGGCAATAAATTTGCATCAGTACTATTGATTTACAAATCACTCAAATTTGTGTCTAAGAATGAGAATACAAGATACGATTTATTGTTTTGCCTGTCATAAATTTTACTTTTTTTTCTCTAAATACATAACCAATCGCAAAGTAGATAGGTACAAAATCAAATGCCTTAGAGTGAAGTGAAGCTTTGGGGTTAGGGTCAATCCTTCATTAGCAGGAAAGTGTAAAGGAAACTTGTTCCTCTTACATTAAAGTAAGTTGGTCAAATGGCAAGGTTTTAGGGTAGTTATCTACCGGTGTCTACCACCTTCAGGACAATTTCTACTTACACTATCTTCATAATCAAAATCAGGGTAGTATGACATGAGACCAACGGCTGTCAGACATGTGATGAAGAAATCAAAGAGTTGTAGACAGAAGAACGGCAATAGACAGCTGGAGCGATGCTGAAAAACAAAGGTTTGAAAAAAATAAATGAATAATCTTCATCAAAAATTGAAAATGTCACTCTATTTTAACTGAATTCCTTGGAATCACGAGGCAGGGTAAAATACGTTGTGTCAATTCGGAGGAGTTCAAGCACCCGCAAAATTTGTCCACACAGGACAGGCTATCATAAATGCTCAGGTAGCACAGGTCGTGTGAACATATTAATCTGCCTTTTTATTACTTCCTACAAATATCTGATATTTAGTTCAGTTAACTGATAATATCAAAACCATCTCCTCTCACTAGTTAGCGCTATTAGTTAAAACAGAACATGTACATTTTAAGTTGCAAATTCAAATACAGTCCCATGTCAAGTAAATCAATTCTATCCTAAAATTGTATTGGATATCTTTATACTGTATTTTATGAAAATGGATAAAGGCAGCAAGTCGACTCGCTAATATTGCGGTTATGTATGGAAATGCAATTTATTCCGTGCGAGTGAAAAAGCCTATCTGACATCGGGTACCAAAGTCGCAATCAAGTTCGGCAAACACCATAGTAAATTCGTACGCTGACTTGTTTCCCTTAACAAGATTAGTATTTTATATACTTCATGATTTACTTTCTATGGCCCCTCCCCACGTGAAAAAAGTGTCCAATATTGGCCAAATTTGGTGTTTTTTACTTTGTCAAACGAACAAGGACTTGATAAGAAATCTTACCTGAATAACTCCTTTAATCATCATCGCAGTAATCAAGAAATAGCAGAAAATAATCACTAATCCAACACAATAGTCCGCTGTAAATGGAAATACAAAGAAGGCAATTAGTTCAGGTACTTTGAACTCTAAAGATGGGATTACCTTCCAGACTTCTAGTCTTGCAGCTATCAGATCCAAGCAAATAAATTTGACCATTTTTGGAATGAAAAAAAAAAAATGCACATAAATTGTGAAGTGAAGTCTAAATTTGTAATTTTACATCACAATCACCAACCTCCTTCTTTACAAAAAACACATATTTGACCTCAACTGCAAATCATGTCACTACTTAGTGAAGACCAAGTTCCACATCAATATTGAAACACTTAATTACAAAAATGTAAAATGAATGGATGAAGTCACACTCATCCCTTGTAAATTTTCTGTGATAAATTTGCCTGCATACGCTACTTTCCTCAAATCTTGTACATGTAAAAAACTAATACAGCTCTCCACAAAATTCTAGCGTAAACTTACAAGCATCATGTTGATATTCAATAGCTGTTTCTTTCTTATCTTTGACATCATCATTTCCTCTAATCACCATGGAGGCAATCAGGTACATGGCAAATAACTGACCAATCTGTGAAGAGAAAACAAAAATGCATAGATCTGTTTAATAGACATCGATTTGATCAGAGGACCAGGGGTCGATTACATTACCATTGCAATGCATCGTAGCTAACGAAAGGTTCAGCTCGTAACTACAACTAGACTTAAGAAAAAGTATCTACATCAATTTGATCAGAGGACCAGGTCGGATGTATCAACTGATAAGTATCAGTTACTCAGGATGGTAACTTTGTACACACATGCAATGTACTTTACATGTTACCATATTTTGTTTTAGGTTTCCAAGAGATTCTTTGCTTTTTTTACAAGAGAAAATAAAAATAGTGACCTAACGTAATAGACTGACTTGTCAGTCCATATAATTTATGGACTGGTTGGCCTCCATTAAAGTCTAATTTTATGTCTCAAAACTCATATATCATGAAAATATGTGCTCTAGATCTTTCACACCTTAATGAATCACAAAAGCCATAGTAGCCAAGGAGTATTTAACAAAAACTTGTAAAATGATCATTTTGATGTTACAAACACAAAAATATTTAAAACGCATGATCAAAGTACACATTTTGATTTTTCAATCATTAAACATGTCAGTATTGTGGATGCTCACTATATTGTTTACAATATTACAAGAGTAATCTAACAAAAAGGGGATAGCAAATAGCAATTTTTAAAGTGTCACCTGCTTACTATGGGAAAAACTGTCAACCACAATTATTAAAGACAGTAGTTGCGCCACATTTGTATTATTTTTTTCAAAATTTGTGGTCAAATGCTACTTTGTTGGGCACAAACAAAAACGCCTTTATTAGGTTACATTCTAAAAACAAAAAAATTGAAAATTAACGACATGTGATTCAATTGAATTTCTCTTGATTGCATCACAAATTTTCTAATTCATTCCATGCAAACAAACACAAAAATACACAAGTCATTAATTTAAAATAATGGGTAATTATGAACTGGGGATGACAATGTCAATAAAGAGGGATGAAATGGCAACAATTTGATGCATGATAAAAAAAAATGATGATCACAGAAAGAACTCAAACTAATTCATACATGACATATTATTGAACAATGACAAAATTAATGTCATTGACATTGTCCAGGGTTAGTACACTTTTTCACTTTCAAAATTCAAGGACTTTCAAGAACTTTTCCAAGAAGAATTCAAGGACTTTTCCCCTTATCAGCGGTGGGCAGCAGAATATGTCAACAAATGAAAAAATATATGTTTTCCCTCAATATTGGATAGGCCTAAAAATAATTGCATGGCAAATTATTTTGACACATTAATTTTAACATAATTCTGACATTCAAAAATTCCAGGACTTTTTTGATAAAGTCACTTTTTCAAGGACTTTCAAGGCCTGGAAATTGCAAAATAAAATTCAAGGACTTTGAAGGACCCGCACTATTGTTGTTGGATTTAATTCATGAACGCGTATCTGTAGAAAAATACGCAGTTGTTAGACTATGACGCGAGCGCAGATTTTTAAGGTTGTGTTGTTTGCGTGTACACTCAAGACCAAGATGGACATGTCATGGTTTGGTATGGAAGTTGAACAATCCTGATGAAATTTATTTCAACATGTTCAAGTCATTGACATTTGCAAGTAGAAACACCAACTACATGTTTGGGCAAAAGCTTCACTCACATGTGTTCAAAATTACATTTACGAACAATTATGCATTACTTGACTCAAATCTGTGTCACTTAAATTAATGAGTTTTCATTAAGCTTACCAAATGCCATAATCCAATGAGGATTGAACCTGTCCGCACTTGCAAACACAAACAGCATGTTGGCTCCGAAGATGACGACCTTACAGTCGTTGGTGTGCCCCACATCTTGAAAAATATACACCTGCAATAAATCAAGAAGGGGTTTCACTTCTGCAGAACAGAACGAATTGAAAAACAAGCCAATTAGAGGTGTTATTGTGCGAATGAAAGTGTTTCTTTTGTACTTTTTCCTGAATCAGCGTTTGTTATGTTTGACGGCCATATTTCATTTTTTAGCAGGAAATTGGACCGATTTACTTCTCGTGTCTACGAAGGTAGTGACGAAGAAATATTATTACGCCAAACCCAAAATCCAACTACAAAGCATTTAAAACTTGTCTCTATTAAGACTAAAACAAAATTCAATGAAATCAACACCAGAGTTGTATTCTTTTTTACCGAAATACTGAGCTTTTAGTTAAAAATATTAATTATAAATAGGCTTTGTTTTTCATCGCGGACTCATTTTTATCTTATCAGCTGATTATGTGGTGATGACGTAATGGGATTTCACACGAGGGCGCGCTCGATGTAAACAAAAACAAACAAGACTGACGAATTCAACAGGTTTGAAACTCAAATTTACTGGTCTCAAGACATTATCTGCATATTTTAACCTAAAATTTATAAATTGGGAATGGAGAAGAAAAGAAACGCAGGTAGGTTGAAATCTTTAGCCTTGGCTTGAAGCTGAGCCTGAGGCTAATAACATGAATAAGACATGTCATTTTGTAAGTTGCATTTGTTTATCATGACATCATGTTCATGATCATGCAATAAATTAATGCATGATCATGCATGCATGCGCATGATCATTTCGTTTTTAAATAGGCTTTCATCATTTTTTGCCAATCATCTTTGTCAAATATGCCTTGAACACTTTATCTTGTAAATGTTGCTTGAATATGCAAGTCATGCGGTCAGCTGGTTATGTTAGTGTAAATATTTTCTTGATCCCTATTTTTATGCTGAATTTTAAGAGTGCTGTATTTTCTAATTACATGCACATGTATGTCATGGTAAAATTAATTATTATATGTTTCTGTAAATTTTCAATGGTGTTAAATTTTTATTATTCATTATTCAGTCATTAGTTCATTATTATATTATTTCCTAATGCCGCTTAAATTATGTACTTTCAATTGTAGGGGAATGCAGGACTAATGTGAAGAGAAGAAAAGTTTTCCATTATTTGCGTTCTGTTGATAGTGATATTATCTTTTTGCAGGAATTGCATTCTTCTCCAAATGATGAGAAGCTTTGGAAGAGTCAATGGGGTGAAAA
>JXSR01S022197.1:20431-32907 GCA_000969725.1 Ophiothrix spiculata | reverse complement strand
ATTCTCTATCAATGCATTATTCAAAACAAACTTTCAAATTTGTTCAATGCATTAAACAATATATTGATAATAAACAATTTCCTTATTTTTCACTTTACCAGATAACAAGGATGCAGATGATCCTGGCCAGCAAGCTGACGATGAAGTCAGTGAGGACGGCGATCATTTACCAAGTGGTCTATATGAACCTGGTACAACTCATTCCACCGATACCGAAGACGATGCGGACATAAGCAATACTATTGACAGAGTACCCCTAGGGGATGATGAAGATGAACAAGACATTGAGGATAATGACTTAGATGAGGATGAGGTTGTGGAAGATATTGGTAGCTGTGTTGATAAGGCAGATGGAAGCGGGGATACTCTGAGGAAAAGACATGTAGGGTCCAACGATGACAAAGAGAATGTGCAATAATGTCAAATTTTTTGTAAATTTCAAAATGGTGTGTTTTTTATGAATGGATAAGTATAGGGTAGTGTCACAGATATATGATAGGGATACCTTGATCTGCCAAAGTCAGTGTTACTTATTAAAAAGTGATCTGAAAAAGAAGGCTGACAGAGGGAGAGCTCTGTATTTTTGCATTAATACTACTTCATAATCGTTGATATCAGTAATGATCAAAGACCAGAATATTTTGATGCTATTGTGTGGGCCATTCAGCTTTTAAAAGGACCAAGGAGGCAATTCAAAAAGATTTTTATGTCAGGTGGTGGAACATATGAAATTTCCCTCACCTGTAAATAAAAATCAAGCCTTGTTTATACTGTTTGATACATGATGATACATTATTGTCGGCTGCATCACATTCGGTTCTATCTCGTATTTTTGACATTTTTTGGAAAATTAGGAATTAATAATTTGAAGTTGAACTCTTCAAAATTGCAGATGTGGTTTCTACCTAATTAATTAGATATTAATTAACAAATTATGAAAAATCTTCATCACATACTGATCTCTAAGTTCACAGTTAAATTAAACAATGCTGGCTAGATAACCAATTTTTATTTTTACTTAATTAAAAAGTTGCAAGTGTTTTTGTAATGATATCACCTTTTACCTGGTTGTGAATAACTAAAGAGGTGTTCTTCAAGCTTATTATGAATGGAAAATTTTAAGTCACGTTTTTCTCGAAACACATATTTTGTGAGATAGGGCCGTATGTGATCCAGCTGCGATATGCCGTTACAAGCCAGTGCATAGAAAGGTGCAGGTGTACCATAAAATGGGATTGCTATTTATGAAAATGATCTGTGACTCATTTGCGTAGGCATTGGTAATAACCGACAGTATTTTCTGGTATCTCTATTGTATATCTGTTGTCAGAGCACAGAACATCAAAATCAACTCCCAATCCTTGAAATCATGTTTGTCTCATGTTTGAGAATCGGTTACATTCATACATTTAATTTTATCAGTGTGTAAATATATAGACTTAATAGTATTGTTGTATCCTACCCATCCACACTCAATATAAATAAGATTTGAGACAAACATGTTTTCAACATATGTATAGGTGGATTGCCCATCTTGACAATTCAATTGGAATGTTCTGTGATTAGAGAGAAGAAACTCATGACATCATAATACATCAAAACAAAATCCCTCACTTGAGAGACATTGTAACCAAGAAAAGAAAATATTCATGTCTGTGATTTGGTGGTGTTATGAGTCAAACTTTGAGAATGTGACAGTGTGTTTATTTATTTGTTTTCATAATACTTATTTTCAATTTTGTATATAATAGATCCCTAAGGTACTGCCCTATCATATGAAAAGGACCAAAGTGACATTTTGGTGAAAAGTAAGTTAAAAATTGAAAAACATATACAAGTCAATGGTAGCTAAATAAACAGTTTTGGGACAATGCGTCCAAATAATTAATATGTCACTTTGTTCCTTTTACCATGGGAGAGCAGAATTAGGTGAGGAATTTTATCTTGAAATATGTACGAGTTTAAATGAAGTACATTTAATGAAACATAAATCTGATCATTCTCTTGACCAAGCAAGGGTGTATTCTCATGATGGGAACTTTACAAAAATTGATTCACACATTTCAGCACAAAACTGATGTGATAACTCCATTTAATGTTGTTGTCTTTTGGCATGTTCAAATAGATGTAATTTCATGTAATTTGTGTCAGGTTTATAATCACAGGGCTTCAAGTGTGTGAGTACTCTTTAATCTGCTCAAAGGTACAATGTAGATCAACATCTTACTAATTCTAGGTGAGCCTGACGTTGCCAATTGATCTGCCTTTATGCCAGACACAGCATGTATACTATTCATCCTCATGTTTGACACCAGGGGGGGGGGGGGGCACTAAAATTTGAAAATAGGTAGGTTCGGTGCAAATCACCAGACTAAGGAGTTACTGAACTGATTTTGTGAAAAATTGGCCTTTAAAACCAATTTTATGAGTCTAGTAAACTGAATTTTTATCAAAAATAGCTTTCTAAGTTGATTTTTTTTTTTCAAATTGTGTAGTATGAACTAAATTGGTGTATTTTCTTCTCAATATGGGGTCTGAAGAACTGAATCCTGCTGAAAATGAGGATCTAAAGAGCAGCCTGGAGGCCTGAAAAGGGGGTCTTTGCTGCCAGACATAGGTACCCTGCACATATATGTGAGTACACCCCCGGAACAAATTGAGTAGGTGGAAACCTGTAGCAGAGTTTGTTGTATACATTTGTTACAATCCAAAATCTTAGAATTTTCAGGCACTTTTCATTACAAATTCTAATTTGTACTTTGCATCAGTGAAGCTGGTAGGGTTTGGAATCAAGAGAGCCATTAATTAGATTATTTCTAAATATTGTGGAAATTAATGCTCTCTGACTATTTCAGGAGTTGATTATCCACTGTTAACAACTTGTGACAACAAATTTCACCTGTAAGGATTTTAAGGAGAAATTCACAAACTTTTTGCGGGGTGAAATTTTCAAGTTTTTATTAACAGATAAACAAATTAATTGAAGTCGCTTAATTTTTAGAACAATTGTATTCTTATGTGTATATTCTATTTGAACCAAATGTAACAAATCTCCATGTACTAAATTCAGCCAAATACATAAACAGATTTGAAACCAAACTTATTATCGGTATACTACTGCCCTATGTGGTTGGTGTATGCCAAATCTATTGGTCATTATAGCTTTAAAACTTTTTTATGAATTGTATATATCATTTTTATTGTACTAACTATATATTGATATGGATGTGAATGCATGTGCGTGTTTCTTTGTGACATGTGGGCTGTTTATAGTGGCTCTGTTTTGTGGTAGATATGTGGTCAGTTTGCTTAGCATTAAGTTACTTTCTTGATCATCATAGTGCAACATTAGATTAATTATTGGGTCTAGAAAAAAATGTGTGTTTGCCCTTTTGTTAACAACAAAATATCTGAAAATTTAACAACGTTGAGGGAAAAAGCTTACATGCATATGCACACAGGCATTTTACAAATGGAACAAGCCATGATATGACTGTTTTATATATGTAGGCCTATCATTATGCGGGTCGCTGCGGCAAAAGGATGCAGTTGTCGGCTCGTACATGTTGCTCATTATAGCATATCTGATGGATACAACTAGTATACATCAGGTGTGCTATAATGAGCCACAAGATGACAACTGCATCATTTTGCCGCCGCAGCCCACATATGAGCTTTGGATATTGGCAGTGCATTAGTATGGATTGAAAAAATAAATGGGAAAAAAAATTAAGAAGGACAACTATTTTGCACCTCGTAAATATTTGTGAACTAATCATGTCCATTCACTAGCTGGTGGTTAGTTACATACCATGTGGTGATTTTAACTATTTCCCTACAACATCATCCCCAGAGTCAATGATGAGGTGTATGGCCCTAGGGTATTAATATTACATGCATGTAGCAGGCAATCTATCTTTCTCTCAGTACTGGCTATGAGACTATTATCCCTTGGCTTACAGTTTCAGGATAATAGTCTCAAAACCAGAATCTCACAATAGATAAATTACATTCATTTACGTGTGACCATGTGGTATTTGCATAATATGCTTGTATTTTAATATTACTTCATTCCTTATTTTTTTACTCTATCTATTAAATTTTAATAACAGTATCTTTCTTGTCCTTTATATACTTGATGATATAGACCTGGGACCTATTTCACTAACATTATTTTTTGAGATAATTGCAAAAACTCTTTGCAAAGTAGAATCCATCGGAAATAGCGTTTGCAATGACTTTTCAATTTCACTAATATTTTAAAATTTTAATCTTTATGGAAGAGACTATTTTTGCAATGATGTCGTCCAAATGTGGCGCGAAATAAAACATCAGGTGATATCAATAATTTGCGATGTTTTTTTGCATCCGCAAGATATTGATCACAAACAAATGATTTTTTTTTTTCATCACAAAATCGATTTCGGGAAATCCATCACAAATTTTGCGATGATCTCTTGCTTTGTGGATGGATTTAGATGTCAGTGAATTGGCCTCTGAAAACGGGAATTGACCTACAGAGATGATATGATTAAGAATTAAATTCCATTGGATCAAGAAAGCTTGAGAACAAGCAGTATAGAAGGAATGACAATATTATACCCATGCAGTTGAATTTGTAAAGTGCAGATCTTCCATGTATGAATGAAAACATTATTATAGTATGTATTTTTATATAGTACATAGGAGTTGCTGTACAAGTGTTATAAAGTGATGTTTGTTGAAATGAATAGAAATGATAGGAATGTGTTTTCTGCGTCTTAGCTGTGGTTAATCACAATTCAACTGTTCAATCACTAATATGGATTTGATGGAACTATTTTACCATGGCTGAGCTGAATTACTGGTATGATTTTATTTATTTAATACTGTTTTATTGTGTGGCATGCGTTTATAAGGTAATGTGTACAACATATTTGCATTTCAATTGTGCTCACATTTGTTTCCAATTATGTTGTATTTTTTACCAAAAAGTTTATTTTATGATTTGTGAGAAGATACGTACTGGTTATTTCATAGCAAAACAGACTATCTTTGTTTGACTGCAAAATCAACATGCTATTATGAAAGAAGGTATACAAAAACAGTTCATATTTATTTAAATGTTAGTGTACTGTAGCAGCAGTGATAGTGGTAACAAATACTGGCTATATTTTCTGTGATGATAAAGTGTCTATAAAGCATTGTTAGCAAGAAAAACAAAGACAAAAAGCTGTACATATGCTGTTTGTAATGTTTGCTTTTTACAAGAAAACTTAGCAGAGGTCACAAAAAAGTTAACTATTCATGAGGTTCCTGTGTTACACGCACAAATAGAGATAATCCATCAAACATGTGCTGAAAAACAAAACAAAACAAAAAAACACATGTATTTACACAACCCTTTTACTTGCTTAATTAAAAAAATATATATGATTGGAATTATAGTTTAGGTAAAATGTGTTAAATACAAGCACAACGATTCATTATGCCTTCTACTACTTCATTTTCTATATCAATTTATTCTTGTTTCTGTGGATCTTGCTTCTCTATAATAATTTCACTGACTGAAATATATCAGTTTATCTATTCTTGCTTCTAGAATTTAAAAAGTAGTCCTATTTTGTGTATAGAATAGCTTGTGTCAATTCAATGAGTTTTTATAAGAAGATAGTCAATTTTATTGTGACAGTAAGTTATGAGAAGCTTTGCCATTTGAATGCTTGTTAGGTGGGTTTTGCATTAGTCACCTCTAACAAGTGATTGCAAACAGTTCCTCATAGGGTAAACAAAGAAGTTTGAAACTTTTCAAGAAACAACGTTTTTTACCAGTGTAAAGTTATATAACTTATAAGCCTCATTGAAGGACAAAATTTGAGATAACTCCATATTTAAGGTGCATATTTGCCTAATTAATAAATTCTAGGACTGTAGCTAATTTTAATTGCAATTCGCTGTGGAAGTGATTAAGTAATAGTCTGGTTTACCTCAGTTACCATTCACACTACGCACAGCTCACAGTGGTGTGCATAGCCTCCATCAGAGAAGACTAAGTAATACAATTCACTGATTAAGTAATATTGTTAGGCGAGATGATCTGACCTTAGGTTATTGTTAATACAACTGCAGTTACTGCCACGGGTAATTCAAATTGATTAAATTGATGTCAAAAGCCTCATGTATGTGTGGAATAGTTGCCGGGGTAATGGAATCAGATTGTGATGTCACTTTGACAGCGAATCCATAGGCATAGAAGAGGAGATACCAGACCGGGCACCATTTGTATTGTGACATAAGGATTGAATCGGTGGGGATGTTTGGATTTTTGACAACAGTGCATTACGTCTTGCCGTAATGCACAAATATTGAAAACACACTCGTCTTTGTTCTGTTTTGCGTATCATTAGCATAAAGTAGTAATTTAACAGATTTTACTCCATATGGAAGTGAATCTCTGCACTCAAAAATGATTTTGGTTGGACTCAGAATATGGCATATTTGAGGGGCAAGGGTGGGGGGGACTGAAAAAATCATAAGGTTTTTAATGCAAATTTCTCTCAATTACCATCTCTAATTGATGTAGAAATTTGTGTGTGCTTCGTGCATATTTCACCATTTAATACCATTATTTTAACTAAAAATAGGCACTTTAAAACCAAAATAAGCTAATTTGTCCAGAAAATTTTGCACGCTATGAAATCTGTCTTTCCCCTCGTCCCCCCCCCCCCCAAATTGAGAAGCTGGCACTGCCACTGAATTGTTGAAGATAGGGGAGCCTGATGCAGAAAGGGTAACCATAAACATTTTTCAAAGTCTTAAAAAAATAAGTGTTTGTGAACGTCCCAAACGTACTATCTTACAGTGCCATTACATTTGACGGTATAAACTGTCTGGTATCTCTCCTCTATATCTATGGTGCAATCAACATTTCATTCTCAAACAAATAAAAAATAGGATAACATAGTGCCAGTTCAGAGTGTTATAAAATTATAATAGAAAACCATCATAGGGTGTTATAAATTAAACTTGTAGAAAACCATCATAGTATTCAACTTGAAGAGATGGGTTGTGCAATAGTTTTTGTATAAAGTATATTGAACCCTTTGGTGCACATGGTGCATGATGCTATAAGTATTGCCCTTAAAATACTTGTGAATTTTGTATATATTGTTGCTGTGAATGAGTTGCCAGTCTGTCATACAAAGAGCCACAACTCATTATGGCTCAATCATGATTTTTGTTTTATGTGGAATTGTATTTAAAAAATGTATTTTTAGTTATGTTGTGGGGGTATTAACCTTTTGATTCTAATATACATTTTATGGTAACACTTCTTTACAAGTGTTCGAATATAAGATATTGTTTTAAGGGTATTATCAATCCTTATTTTCAAAATTGTTCTAGGTTCTGTAACTCAGCATTGAACACTTTGGTTAGGTCAACTTTGGTCCTTAAAAGGACATTGGACAAAATGTCAAAATTTTATTTGTGGATTATTTACACTAAATATGTTAGCAAATAACAGTAAATTACCAAATATTGGGAAATTTTTGATTAAAACCTTAAAAAAATCCAAAATTTTATTTTATTTTGTTTGTTGATAGTGGGTATGAGACTATTTTCTAAATATGTATTGATGCTATTATTAAGAAAGAGGCCAACATGTGTTTGTAAAAAAAATCTTTAACATCATAGATTACAGATGAACCAAAAGAAATTTCAAGTTTGCATTAGATCTCCATTTTTGACCAGCATAACCGCTTCTTGAATTGTATACTTTTATTTGGGTTTGTTTATCAGTTACTGAGTACAGACCAGAAGCTATTTCTGAAATTTGAATTGAAGGGTTGATGGTAACCTTGACTCTGGTCTTATGTGGTTGGTAATCTTAATCTGAATTTTTATCATAGCTTGGGAAGTGGAAAGTACAAAAATAAATAAAAACCTGAATAAATATTTGTCTCACTTGTAATTTGATATCTTAGGTAGAAAGCAATAAGTAGCAAGTTTCAACTTCACAACTGTTTCTTGCCAAGAAATTATTTGATAAAAGTCCGAGTCAGTATGCCATCATTAAAACATCTACACCTGTAGGTTTGTGAAAAATTGATTTAATTTATTCAAATTAAATCATGAGATTTGTTGTTTTTAATTTTCTCAAAATGTGTTCGATAAAATTCTCCATTTGAAACAATCAACATACTGATATGTATATCATATCATATCAATTTATTTCAATATCATCAATTACATAGACATAAACATGATAAAAATTGTCTCACTTGTAATTTGATATCTTAGGTAGAAAGCAATATTGTATTGGTCTGGTCCAGGCACGGATGGATGTTTCCTTCATTTTTTCTTCAGTTCATTTGCAAATCAAAATTTGACCAATATGCATGCTTTTACAATAAAGAAAAATCATTAAAAAAATACATTACAAGAACTTTTAAATGTTTTTCAAAGTTAAAAGTTGAGAGTGTTTTATTTATGTTGTTGCCCTAGCAACTGATAGGGCCTACATGCTCGGCTTCTTTTCATTGAAACATAGATGCTATACACTATCTCTCTGATCTAAAACCAAGCCTTTTTTCCTCTTAGATGATCGTAATTAGTTGATCCAACTTTTATTTGCAAATTGCTTTTTTGTTTTTTAAATAATTTGACCATGGAGCTAGCTCCATGATTTGACATTTATAAATATCTGATATCAGCCATCATTAAAATTCATGTGCACAGTCGCACAGATTTTAGCTTCATGTTTACTCTCGGGTCAATTCACACGGTACGGTGAGCTCATTCTTCAAGCCTTTTGTCAATAACAATAAAACCTTTTGTTACCTTTCCTAACCATACACGGTATAACCTTTGGTCTCCATTACGCAGTGGCTATATTAGTCATTACTGGCATCAAATTTTATACGGATTTTTAACGATAAAAGGCGTATATTTCATATTTGAAATAGTTTGGATTTAAGCGAACGTTTGTCGAAGTATTGAATAAGGAAGCTAACTACTTATTTCACAAGGTGAGATATTTTAAACAACAAACTATATTCCATTCGTGGACAAAGTTTATTGCATTTCTAACATACAAAATTCAAGTTCTTTATGCCTAAATATTAGTACATTACTGTAGTAGTAGGACGTCCAGTTTGCTATGCTTTTTAAATCGTATGTGAAAGGTGTACGGTATTATTAGGTCTGACAACTTTTGAAAGGTAGAAAGTTGTGATCAAAGTATGTAATGAAATGGAGTATGGGTCTGGAAACTCAGACTAGATCAAAGCGAAAATTTGCCAATTGAATTAGATCATTACTGTCAATGAATTTATGTACCGCAAAGGATCTAGGAATCTATGGACGGTATATGAAATACTTCCAAGACATGCAACCAGGAAAGTTCTATTCTCAACTTTCCTGATACAACGTAGGTGTATTTTGGAGCAACCTATGAGTAGGAGAGTCAGTAAACGTTTTAAACATTTTCATATATATCATGTCAAGTAATGCGCGCGTAGCGCGCGCAAAAAAACAAGTTTTTGCGCAAAAATTACCAATTTTTACAGTGGGTGTATAACCAGCCCCCTCGTAGAAAAATTACCATTTTGAAAAATATCTACATGCTATGAAGCTCAAACTTACATGACACATGTTAGAATGGTGGTACCCCCCCCCCCCCGTAGGTGACGACGTAGGGTTAAAGTTCTTACTAGGTTCTAAGCCTATATAATTCCAAAGATTGAAAATTCAATCTTTTTGAGTGTGCACTCACGGCAGACTTTTTTGGATTGAAAATTCAATCTTTCAGACTGGATTTTCAATCCTTGGAATATCCCTCTTACTTCCAAGATTGAAAATTCAGTCTGAAAGATTGACATTTCAATCCAAAAAAGTTTGCCGTGAGTGCACACTCAAATAAGATTGATTTTTCAATCTTTGGAATTTAGAGGGTATAAGAACTTATCTCTGATTCATTTCAGATGGCAGTTACGAGAATATTTCAACTTGCAGCTTTCTTTTGCGCTTTACTTATGGCCTACGCAGCTCGTAAGTATATATTCACGACTCACCATGTATATATGGAAAGACGTGAGCCTATCATGTAGATACTCCTTGTTTCCTTGAGCAAGAAACTTTACTCTACTTGCTCCGTGGTCGGACAGTCACGTAAAGCCGTGGGTCCCCTGTACGAATAGACTCCTTCATGGGGTATGCATGTTATCATGCAAGTACTTGTATCATTGATTGATTGATTGATTGATTGATTGATTGATTGATTGATTGATATATCTCTAAATTCTAAAGATTGAAAAATCAATCTTTTTGAGTGTGCACTCACGGCAGACTTTTTTGGAGTGAAAAGTCAATCTTTCATACTCGAATTTTCAATCCTTGGAATATCCCTCTTACTTCCAAGATTTAAAATTCAGTCTGAAAGATTGACATTTCAATCCTAAAAAGTCTGCCATGAGTGCACACTCAAAAAGATTGAATTTTCAATCTTTGGAATTTAGAGAGATAGTACATTTTACCTATTTCTTAGGTAAAAGAATAAAGAAACTAAAAATATTCCAGTTTTTGCAGTGAAACTAAATAGGGGCCAGCCATAGACTTTTGGTCTATCGACCGGCATACCAGGATTATTATTTTATAGGCCTCTACATGTAACCAACAATTGAATGGCATACAAATGTAATAAGGAGGAATAGCTTGCTTGCCCCCTTGAAAAGACAAATCTGGGATGGACAGGAAAAGATTCTTGTTTTAAAAATAGCTGAAAATCAGTTAAACATTAAAGGTGGTGGGGAAGGAACCAGCAAGAAAATCTGGAAAGGTATAGATTCGCCAAAATTGTGCAGTGATTACACTGCGCTTCATGGAAGGCTAATTCAAGGCATAGAAAGCTTTAAATATTTACATCTTTGCGAACCAATCTGGTTTCTGTGTAAATGTTGTTCATTTGATATGAATCACCCAGATAAATATTTAGGTCGCATCCTAAATTTACTCGTGATCCAAATTTTAACTTTGTAATTGAATAATAGTAGTTGCTTCAGTATGATTTTATGGTTTAATAATATTGACTGAATATGAGATAAAGGGTGAAGTCCAATGTTTAAGTTACCATAAATTCATTTATAGTCGTGCTTCCGCTTTGGAGAGACACACATCACCATTTTGGTGCTTCCTCGACTCGCATAGTCTTTAGCTTTGTGCCGTCCGCTCGAAGAAAAACGTTGAACGCATGCTCGTCAGAAAAGCGTCGAAAAAGGGTCGGATTTTGGCCCATTGGCGTCGTCGACGTCTTAGAGGGGTGCCTTTTCAGGATATGGCCCTAACTTCAACATTATTAGGTCTTCTTTAAACGTTATCTTCGACTTTAGGGTCTCATTTTCGCCAGCTACAGAAAATGCTTTCAATGTTTTATGCCGGAAAATAGTGCGTTACGACACGTCGTCACTGTTAAAAGAAATTGAAGATGTTGTTTAAAATTTTAAACAACCATTGTGGATACATTCTAAAAAATGACCGTATTTTTACGGTAAAAAAACAGTATTTTTTAACGGTGAATTCCCGTAAGAAAATATTTACGGACGAAATGTAAATTTGACGTCTTTTTACGGGATTTTACCGTAAATATGTGGAAAAAACGGGGAACTTCCGTAAAATGATAGCAAAAAAGACAATTTGACACCACAGAAAATATATACTAAATATAACATATATCTGTAGTTATTGTACTAAGACTGTATATTTTCACTTGGTGTGACAATCTGCAAACATGCCTTGTTCATGAGAATGGCTAGGGATGCTTATTTTGACACTAAAAATCATCCGATTTTAAGTTGAAGATTGATGTCAAAATCCACCTATGCTTTGAAACAGGTAGGAAAGGTCCATAAAAAATATGATTTAACGGTAAAATACAGTAAAATAAACAGCCACATGTAAAAATACAGTAAAATACCGTATAATAATTTACGGGAAATTTCTTAAGAGTGTAGATCATCGTTAAACCTTGTTAAAATTAAACAACTTGTTCAGAAAGTAAACAATTTGTGTAAAAGTTTAAACATCAGCTGAAACAATATTGTGTGCAATATTGTAAACAAGGTTGAGCGAAGATCTATTGATACAGTGGTTGTTTAAAATCTATCAAGTTGTTTATACTTATAAACAACATTTTTTAAAACTTAAACAGCATTGATTAAGACAACACGCTTTAATAACAAACTGGACCAAGTTGTTTAAAACTTTAAACAACAACATTCCCTTTAAACAACGTCTTTTTAAACAGCAACATTTTAACTGAGACTAATAAACCAACATGGTTTATTAGTCTCAGATTTTAAACAGTATTTTGACAGCACTCTAAAAAATGACCGTATTTTTACGGTAGTAGAAAACCAGTATTTTTTAACAGTGAATTCCCGTAAGAAAATATTTACGGACGAAATGTAAATTTGACGGCATATATCAGATATTTAATGCAA
>JXSR01S022197.1:0-12961 GCA_000969725.1 Ophiothrix spiculata | reverse complement strand
GGTAGTTCAACAATCACTGTGATCAGAGGTAGTTCAACAACTTCACTGTGATCAGAGGTAGTTCAACAATCACTGTGATCAGAGGTAGTTCAACAGTTCCTGTGAAGAGGTAGTTTCACTGTGACTGATCAGAGGTAGATTAAACAGTCAATGTGACCAGAGGTAGTTTCAACAATCACTGTGATTATGGGTAGTCAAAAATCATTGTATCTGTGATCAGAGGTAGTTCAACAGTCACTTTGATCAGAGGTAGTTTCAACAATCACTGTGATCAGGGGTAGTTCAACGATCATTGTGTATGTGATCAAAAGGTAGTTCATCAGTCACTGTGATCAGAGGTAGTTCAACAATCACTGTGATCAGGGGTAGTTCAACGATCATTGTGTCTGTGATCAGAGGTAGTTCAACAGTCACTGTGACCAGAGGTAGTTTCAACAGTCACTGTGATCAGAGGTAGTTCATCAGTCACTGTGATCAGAGGTAGTTCAACAATCACTGTGATCAGGGGTAGTTCAACGATCATTGTGTCTGTGATCAGAGGTAGTTCAACAGTCACTGTGACCAGAGGTAGTTTCAACAGTCACTGTGACCAGAGGTAGTTTCAACAATCACTGTGATCAGAGGTAGTTCAACAGTTCCTGTGAAGAGGTAGTTTCACTGTGACTGATTAGAGGTAGTTCAACAATCACTGTGATCAGAGGTAGTTCAACAATCACTGTGATCAGAGGTTCAAAGGTAGTTTAACAGTATCGGAAGTAGATCAACAGAGGTTGAATAGTTCAACAGTCACCGTGATCAGAGGTAGTTCAGCAGTCTAAAATAAACTCTCATACACAACACTGATAAAGTTGTTCTGATAGAGGAATAGATTTATTTGTCAAATATTTCATGTCAGATATATATTATAATATTAAGTTAAGACACATTGACACTACAAAACTAAATTAAAGAGTTAAATGAATTTAAATCCTCAAGTTTCTGTCTCACCAACAAAGCTGCTTGTTAACATAGTATTTCCATGCCGAGTCAACAGTTACCTCTAATAATTTCACATAAAAACTCATCTATAACTTACAAACTTATATAAACACTCAAGCAATTAACATATCACAAATACAGGAACAGATTTTAACTGCAAAACTTAAACTCACAGCAACGATGAGATACAACACAACTGTCTTTTTTAAAATAATTTTCCTTGGCTAAAGACAAAACTAGGAGCCATGACAGAAGTGTTACACACAAACAGTAGAAATTTGATGCTAACAAATTTTAAAGCTTTTTTTAAAAACTTTTTAAAGTCCTGCTACTCCATTGATCATTACCATGTGACCTTTGGTTATGTTACTTAGTTTGAACATTTAAAACAGGATGAAGACAAACATATTTGATGCGAGTTCAGGTTCCAAGTTTACATCTGTCCAGTAAGTCAGAACTAAAAATGAATAAATTAAGTATAACAATATATGAACTATTATGCCTTAAAACCCTGAGTCAATGTCATCATCTGCAACCAAACTTTGTTGCAGTACCCTGACGATAGTGTGACTGTGACTTCAATGAGAAATTGAAAGGTTTAATATTTTGTCATAACATTGAGTGGCTGTATATGGTGGCACATCATATTTTGCCTTAAAACATGGCATTTACCACGAAACCAACAGATATGATTGGTTAAACTGATGTTAAAAGGTAAGTTGCATCTGTTTTAAATCAGAATTGATAATAATTTGTCACAATTTATCAGCCACATTGTCACAATGAAGCTAGACAGAAACTGGAAAAATGTGTCATATACTGGCACTCCGCAGTATTATTACAAACAAATGCTGGTCCTAATTCGTTCATTATAATTAATTTATTAAAATCGGCAACATATTGATTTCTCAAAGCTTACAATGTATACAAGTTTTACAAATAGGCATAGGCATTGAGAGAAATAAGGATGCTTCTAGCAGTGGTCCTGTTAAAGGTGTGTTTACACTGTGACGACTTGGGGGTAACGACAAGCAACTTAGACCTGCTTCTTTTACGCCCATCATCGTTAGGTGAAGTCTCAGTTAATGCTCATACACGCTGCTAGCTACGCTATCGTTACTACAGTCACTTTCAGTTACAACTTTTTAGTTGCAAATACGTTATCCTACGTCGAAACAAGTCGACACAGTGTAAACGCACCATAAGACTGTATGGTGCTTGGAAAATTAGCGCAATTTTTGAAAATGTGTGAGCAAGATGCTTTTCCCAGCTTTTCAAAGTCAATTTTCAACCTTGGCTAACGTGATTTTGGCGCAAGCACCTCTTGGCCGAATTGGCGCAATAGAGAGAACACTGGTTACAAGCAACAGCCCTGACAGGGTCTGTTCAAAAAATAGAAACTCATTATTGATTATGCTATAATTTTTTTGTACAGAGAAACAACGAATATAATAACAATAAAAATAACAAGAATATATCATGCATATTTAGATCTGCTCTTGCAGAAGTTGAGTTACAATTTTGACAAGTATCATGATTAGCAATATAGAAAGCATGGTGATTAATTTCCATGAAAATGTTGAAGAGAGGGACAATGAATACAAAACTAGATCAGCCAATGTCAGGTTAAAAAAATAGCAAAATTCAAGGCCAGAGAGAACGATTTTTGCAATCATGGACAACACACTTCTTTTAAGATTAGATTCAAGGTCATATATTGAAAACATTTTCAAGAGCTGGACACTGTTAAAGGCACAAATCTAATAGACTTTGTATCCAAAGACATTCACAAGACCAATAAGAGATATTGGCTCACATTTTTAATCTGTACCGAAAACATGTCATTCTGACGAGAAAAGATATTCGCTCTCATTGCTTTATACAATATACCCCGGGTTACTTACATTGACAAGGTATACGTATATGTGCCTGCCTTTTGGGGTGATTTTTCCAGGATTTTGGTATATCAATGGGGTGGTTTCATCTCGGATTTGGGAAAATTTGCAAAAAAAGCACCCAATTTGAGTAGAATTGGATGCTTTTCCATTAAAATTGGTATATTGATGGGGTGGGTTTTTGAGCCAAAAATAGGTATAGAGATGGTCAGTTTTTCGGAGTGTGGCAGGCACATACCCGTACAATTTTTTTGTAGACCCCCCGCCCCCCCGCAATATACACTCATAGTAATAGACATTCACTCTAGATTTGAGAAAGCAAATATGAGTGGATGGCCCAAGTGAACATCTCTTAATCGTGCAAATACTAAATTTTGAAAAATCGGACTGAGAACCTTTAATCGTGCGAATGCCCTTGGACACAAAGCCTAAATAAACACGAGTTTCATGAGAGAGTACTAAGCTTACACAAATTTGGCACACCAAACAAGGCACATTGCTCGAAATCTGAAACAAGCAAGTCATGACTATCACGGCCTTTGAATATGGCCTATTGACAATCATTCCTGATTGTTCCCGGTTAACGAAAATGAAATTTATTCATAGAATCTATATTATATAGCTTCTTTCAACATGTTATCTTTTGACTGGCTCTATCAACTTCCAAAAACTTTTTTTCAACCATAATTAAAATACAAAAATGGATACCAAATATCTGAACACAAAGCAAAAACACTAATCCCGATTATATACTACTACAATTGCTTGCATGAAGCTTGTTTGGTGCAGTATACAAAGAAATTCATACCCCGTAAAATTCATGTTATAGAAAATAAACAGATCACTGTAATTTCAGACCATATGGATAAGCTGAATATATAATACCTTCCAACTCAGACAAATATCAGAATATACAATGGGTTACCTGGACATGAAATTGTAGCAAATGGCATACACTTCTATCACATGACATGACTCACCAGGTAATCACTGTATATAGCGCCCCATGAAGGAGTCTATTCGCACAGGGGACCCACGGTTTTACGTAGAGTAAAGTTTCTTGCCCAAGGAAACGAAAACCGCCCGGCCCGGGGCTCGAACCCACAATCTCTGTATTACGAGACCTGTGCTCTAACCGCTCGGCCATGCTCCCTTATAACTGTCCTTATAATTCACATTCAAAAATATGACCTACCACCACAAACATCTAATAAAGTCAGCCCCTGATCAACTTTATTTTTTTTGCAGATTCAAATGAAACATATTTTCCACTTAGTCACAATGAAAGGTGACATTTTGCAAGAAAATATGAACACATCAAATCCATATAACTCTCAACTTTTACATGTGTTTTACCTTGAAATAGAAAGCTGACTCTATGGAATGCTTGTGGTGAACAGCCAAAAATGTTTTAATATTTCATCAATGTACCATATTGCTCATTTGTCTATTTCACGATGATACAATTATTGCTTTTTCAAAAACAAGTTGGATAGAAAAAATCCAGAACAACTCATCATTCACTGGTATGAAGGGTGTTCAATAAGTTAGTGGCCCGATGGTAGAAGAAGATGTGATATGCAGTTTTTAATTAATGCTATTATGCTAATGTTGGTAAATTCAATTAATGCATATTAAAAAAGTTTTAAGTAGAAATCTGCTTTCATTTTTATTCCACAGAAACTTAAAACTTGCTTGTTAAAGGTTTCTAAAATTTAGAATTGAGCGTTGAAAATATATTAAAAAATATCATTCTGATAGCAAGAATTCTTGCATCCATTTTCCCCTTGGCATTTGTTAAGTCTACTGCCCAATTATTTTTGAAGGTAATCTTTTCCAAGTATTGAAACCCTTTCTTTGTTGACTAAGAATAAACTTAATTGCATGTCAGTAAAGACTTGTTGTTTCTTTAGTTTTCAAGGTTAAAAAAATCACCTTCCCGAAATCTGTATCTTGCAAAGTTTAGTTTTTGTAATATGAAAGCAGATATTTACATGAAAATTTCTGAATATACTCATCTATTGAGTTGAATATTAATAAACTTTATTAAAAAGTTCTATAGGTCTTCTTCTACCTCAAGCCACAAACTTTTTGAATACCCCTCATATGTCCGGATTAGATCACACCGACTTCAATCATGTAAAAAGGAGATAAAGATGTTCATCATCAGAGTACGAGACTTAATCATGCAAAAACTACGAACATTGAAAACTCACCCTTTTCCATGCTGTGATCAGAGTTTGGTTATATTACGCTACACAAGGCATTCATCTATCACTTGTATACATTTACCTCTTAAAGAATAACAGATGTTTATAGCAAGTAGTTATACAACATACACACTGCAAAATAACACATAAAAAATAGAATGGATACATATCAAGGCACAAAAGTCACATCTCAAAACTGGTTGTCAACTTGCATTTTGACCTGTTTTATATTCAATAGGTAGTTTGTCAACTTTAAGCTCATTTCGCAGTAACATCTCATACATTGTATATTTCAATAAGATAACTTTATACCCATTACACTCAGGTGTGAAACTTAAAGTAAAGACTGTTCACAATTTTTCTCAATTGAATACATTACATATCTAACGATACACTAACAATTAATATTCATAACAAGGAATGAATGAACAAAAATACCTGAGATTTGAGATTTATGACCATGTAAGCCTCGTGTTTATGGCAGTCTAGACAGCTGTGTTCAAAGTTTGGTCAGGTCAGGTAAATACTATTGAGATCAGGTCAAATACATGTGCATGTAAGTATGTAGCAATGTGGCAACATTTTGTGATCAAACTGCTTTGTAGTGTTCAGTCTTTGCAACTTTTATAAAATGAGAAGTTCTGTAAACACCAACTCAAGAGAAGGGTACGATACTTTTCCAAAGTCCAAACTTGTAGAAAGTGATTCTATTATACCTAATTTTCAGCCTACAGAACATGACACACTTGCTTTCTAAATGTTCAGCCTTTTCAAACAATGATGGATAAGAAGCACATCTGTAAAACTTTTTAATACCCCTCGTAAATGTACTACAACAACTGTGAATTATAAAACAATTACCGTCACTTTCCAAATCAATGACTAGGAAACCTACAAAATTTTAGTACATCATCAACAATGGTCTATATGTTTTCCCTCCCTGTCTATCATCATACAAACAAAGGAAAATAAACATTCAGTAAGTATAATAATATTAAAATTGGTAATTTATCATAATTAAAATACCACAGACAATATACAATAAGAGAATAGACAATTGTGTAATGTACTTTGGATGGTTTCCAAGAGTCAAATATGAGTACTAGTCTGATAGGCACCAATTAGTGATATTAATAAGTTGAGGGATATTAGTTAATCTCTTAGAATGATTGCCCATGATAAAATAGAGGCTTGAATTATTTTTGTTTTAAATAGTTTTTGGTACACAGAAACTTACAGCCCAGTACAACACAACTGCCTGTGCATTTTACGCAAAGTCCATTACACTTTTCAGGTGCGGGCAATGTCATAGTACTGTGGATTAATGATTGGAAATAACGTGTTACGTTCTTCTTGTCTTGTTCTTGTCACAACTTGTGGGGTACATGGTGGCTGTGTTCAAAATCCATGTTCGTGTCCGAAATTATTTGAAACAATTATAGTGTATCTGCTTAAAATTTTGAGCAAATCTGTGTGTATGATCAGATATAAGTCAATCTCAAATACCAGAGACTTTCACAGTGAATAATTCAGAAAAGTGTTAATCCAATCAAGTTTATGTTACAGAGATGCCACAGGGTAGTGTTAAAAAATCCTGAACTTTTTCAAGCGTAGCGAGCCCTCACGGCGTGGGGTCCAGGGGCAACGCCCTGGTGGGGGTCGAGGGGGCGGAGCCTCCCGAAGCCAGAGGGCTCCTACACTTAAAAACCTTAAAGATGCCCTTCTAGATTAGGCAATTACAGGAAAAACAAACAACATATTAGAACAGAAAATGTATGAATTAAACATTTTCAAGTAATTTCACATTACACATATTTCATACATGAAAAAACTCAACCATCACTTACACCTGGTTTTTTCATATTTCCCATGTGTCATTTCTCTCTAACTAGTTACCAGCCAGACTCCGAGTAACTGAGTTTCCTTAAAATAGTCACTGTAGAAATCGCCATTTACGTACTTAACTTTCCACCATGACCATTTCCATTTGTTTTTGAGTCTCTCATCTATTTGCCTTGCTGACCCGTCAAAATCCCTCTCAATTATTTTTGGTTTTGAAGTCATATTTATCGAGTTAAATCAAATACTTAATGCATTATAACGACTCCGATCTCCGCCAGCAAAACACCAGGCGATCCGCCATATTGTTGATAGTCAGTCGATTATACAACCACTCGCACCCACGAAGATACATTGCACACTGCATAGCAAATACTTCGTTCGTCAGTAGTACCGTAACGGAGATGAATCATACTAACTATAGATGGCGCTATTTTGGGGTTTTTTTCAGGCGGAGTCGTCCAAACATCGGGTTTTTTTTAAATTATTTTTTAGGTTTTTAATTTTTAAATCCGGAACCTTTCCAAGATTTTTTAAAAATCCGGATTTCTGGGAAAATCCGGAAGAGTGGCATCTCTGATGTTACCTATCTGGTATTGAATACTTGCTAAATGAAATATCTAGACAAAATGAAGTATGATATAATTATTATGGTAATTAGTTTTGTGGCTTGTTATGACTTTCATTTGAATGATAAATTCCAATTGGAACACTTATTTGAATGGAAATTACAGCCTACTACCTCAAATTTGTTCTTACGACTGATCCAAAAATATATGCACTATAAAACAAATACTTTTCGACAGCAATTTGTTGTCTTATTCCTTACAGCAATAGATTGCATTGCAAGAAGATTTGATAAATTTTTCTGATATTTGTTTGAAAAATCTGCACAAGTGCACACATCAGGCGTAAGAATAAATTTGTTATCATGTCCTATCGGTTAAATGATTCGGTAGCAATCACAAAATCTTAATTTTCTTGGAAAATTCAAACAATTAATGCAAGTACTTTACACATACATTGGGGCAATCTAGACAGAGTGCAGATCCACATGTATGCGTATCTCCGAGATCCAGATCTGAGAAATCCGCATCCCTGTAGATCGCTTACACGTACGTAGAGTACTGTACAGCAGATGCGGATCTGATGCCTGTGAAGCTACAGTCTACCGCAAAGCGTCTTACAGAGATGCACATTCATCTATCTGGATCTGCACTCCCATGTAGATTGCCCCAATAATTGACAAGACTTCAGTAAGTATGTTACAAACTGTTTCCGATGAAAACTCTTGTTGTACAGCACATGACTCAATACGCTGGTACCCTCGATATGGCCGCTTCACTATATGGTTCAGACTGCCCATCTTATTTTGGATATGACATCGGAGCCCAGCGTAATGACTGATTGGCCAGGTATAATTGTTCATCTATGTGCTCCTTAACTCAAAGGAATGTTTTGATAGTACTAGACCTTACATTATAATTGCAAAAAGCAAACTTCCATTTTGAATATATACATCCCCCCAACATACATGTATATTCATGAGTTGTTTATTTTAGAAAGATCGCAACTCAGGTTTGAATCACAGTTATTTCACAAACAAACATACATAAGAGTTTAGTAGTCAAAGCGGATTCGTATCAGAGGTTCACTGTGAAATTGATACTTCAATTTTTCTAAAAGTTGAACAAAACATATGTATTAAACAAATAAAATAATTTGCAGCTTAAGAGGTAGCCAGCAATACTCTTAACATACCTATATTTCTGATTATCTCACCATGTCAGGATAATGGAAACTAATTTCAGAAATATCATACCCAAATAAACAAATGCATGTACATCAATGGGAGTCTTAAACTTGCCCCATCGAGGGATGTCAGGCATTTTGACACCTGCATTAAGCTATCTCATTTTATGTATTATGTGGCTTGTAGGATCTTGCATGTCTTTGGTTACACTCGTCCTATGTCATATACAATTTTTAAATATCACATGGATAATTGATTCTTGCAAGAAGTGCCTGAGTATAGAGAAAGTTTTGGTTGTCCAACCAAAACAAATCATTCAAATTTCTCCGATTGTTCCAAAAAGCCGTTAGTTATCAACAATTTGGCTACAGATTTTTGATCAGGCTACTTCAGCATTTTTTAACGTTGTCCTAAGCGCATTTGTTTGTCTCAGGCAACTGAGCTATCACTGATATTTCACACCATTCTTGCAAGACACAATCCCTGATCAGTTCTGAAACAAGTTTTGATCGAAACATCTTCATGAAAACAAACATAGCTAATGAGTTCAATAAATAATAGCGATACAATACATACACATATATACTCAGTATAACAAGCATATATTTAACCATCACATGATCTTTGGAAAATATATTTCAAAAGAATACCCAGAAATATGTAATACTATTACTAATACTATGTGTTTATAAATAACTCTACATCAAAAATATAAATATGAAATGTCATGCAGTTAGAATACAGATGTTTTGAGCTATGATACAATCTTTTAAATAGAGACAAGGTACAATCATTTAAAGAAAATGCTACATAAATAAATGTCTCTTATATAAGGAGAATATTATCAAGTTTACAAATTTTTGTGTAAATTCACTCTGATCAAGGTTAAAGATACTAAAAGCAATTTTACAATGTGTGTTATATTCCAAGGTGGGTTGGTACAGTGATTTCTAGTAAATATACTGTTGCATCATGGTTATAGGGAGGTTATACACAAAAAAATCAACCCTTTATAGGATGTAGTTGTAAAGCTAGATTCATAATCAGATGCAGTTTGTTTTCAATACCTTCAACAGCATGGATTCGCACTCAAATGCAAACATATTGCCACTGCTGGCCAAAGTGAAAATGCAATAAAAGGTTTTTCTAACTTGCTTGGCTTTGATGCATTTTGTTTTGATATCAATTTATAGGCAAGTTTCAGTGAGCTAAAAAATGCAATGAAAATTATTTTTTGAACTCACTTAGCTTTAACGCATCTTGTTTTGATATCAATCTATTGGCGAGCTCCAATATTCAATGTGCACGTCGGTGCATTTGCATGAGTATGAATTCCATTTAAAGATGCAAAAGATTCAGCTTTATGCATTTACACTTTGTTAAACTGGACCCAGGGAACTTTTACAAGTACGCTATTTTCAACATGGCTAACTCCATGGCTGCAGTAAAATATATTTATCTTAAACTATTACAATTGAAGATACTATTTCTTTGAAAATAAAACACAACAACAAAACACTTTTAAATTAAGAAAACTAGCCTTTCACAATATTTGGATATTTTAAAGGTAGGTATTCCAATCTGGTGATAAATTTGACAAATACTTTTCTCATCAATTTTAAATAATGCTCATCACCTGCTGATAGCAAATGTAAAGTTTGATGTGCATATCTTGAGCCAAATTGATTCTACAGAAAAAAGGGGTCAGAATGACCCATAGAACACAACATGATTATGATATTTATTTTGTTAACAAAATCTTACAGATTCACCACTATTTTGACCATATCTCGTCAACGATACATAATATGGGTATGAAACCTGCAGGGAACATGAGAAAAATATAAGCCACACCATTCAAAAATGATTGAACTCAAATTCAACTGTCGGGGCAGAAGTTTAAAACGTTACCACCAGCATCCCTTATCTTGAGCCAAAGGTAAAATGCATCAAGATTATTAAATCAATAATCTAAATAGTTCAAGTTGTATTATGAAAAAGAAAGATTAAATAAAGAAATATAGGAACGAGAAACACTTAAATATATAACTTATCCATGCAACAACACACAAATACTGAAATCAAATTGCTATACATGGTGTTATAAATATATCTAAAGATGCAAATTATCTAATGAGTATCAATCTTTTCCGAGTTGTAGCGATATCAAATCTTCCTCAATATCTTGTAAAACTACCTCATCTATGGACGCTGACTCATCCGTACGCTTGTTGTCCAATAACCGTATTGTACCCTGTGCACCTAATTGTTCATCCACTACGTTACTGTTGTTTTTGTTTCCGTTATAACCATGATACATGGAGTGATTATACGTGCTTTGAGTTCTCTCATGAGGGCGCTGTTGATTAAATGAATTGGAATGAGCGAGTTTATTATGGTTCATTTGTTGTTTTAATGCATGGAGTTTATTCCTCACTATAACATTATTTTGTTCATGATGTCTAGGTAAACCTGTGTCATACACGCTTTGTACAATTCCGGTCTCTTCATCAACGACCATTGTGCCTTGACCATCATACAGGGGATTCTCGCTAACCGTATGACCCCCGTGTCCGATATGAAAATTAGCACCAAAATCAGTCGGTTGCGAGACAGCGGATGGATAAGAGTATCTTTTGTTTTCAGAATAACGATTTGCACTGCGTTTTGGCTTTGGTTTCGTGGGAGGCGGTGGGGCTTTGCGATTTGGGGAGACTTGTGAATTTCTTTGTAGACTAGATATTGAACTTTCTCTGGGAAGATAAACACTATTTTTCAAAAATCCTGTGTGGCCATTTGGTACAGACGCTGACCTTGATGGGTTATGATGTGATACAATATTTTTACTAGGAGTACTCCGTCTTGGTGTTAAACGATCCTCCGTTAAAACACCCTGATATCGTCCTGTAGCCATTTGCTGATCAAGGTTATTTGGTAACAAAGAAGTCAATGAGGGTGCTCTCCAATTTCTTGAGAGTTCATCTTCTGAACTACTATGTACAGAAGAATCTACTACTGATAAATTTAAAGTCTTTGGCGTCTTGTTATTATCATCATTACTGTCAATGCCACTTGCATCGGCTGAATCATTATCAAGAGTTTCTTTAATCATGGATTCAAAAAATTCTATAGTGGATTTTTCTTCGTTTGTCATGCTCACAGTGGTATTGTCAATATCTGAGGATGGAGTTGGCGATATTGGGGATGGAGATGTTGGTGGTGACTGTGATGTTAATTCATTTTCATCGACTTCTTCAATTTTTGTCCACACATTCCGTACTTGCTGTCTCAAACTCTGCATTGTTTCTCGGATTTCTATATTCCTCATTTCTTGGGCAGTATTTGTGCCTGGTAAAAGACCGGCAGGAATATTCTCCATACTGCGATCAATAAATCGCTCCTTAGGATGATATTCACGACCATATTCATTCCAGAAAGGATGAACGTCTATTGAATTTTGTAGATGCGAAGGCGGGCCATGGAATGACATTTCTTGTTTATTACAATGTGCACTGGGTAATGAATTTTCTAGATAATCTGTGGCTTTCAAAGTTCGATTAAAATAACCAGGAACATCTTCTAAAGAGTCCATAAATGCTTGGCTGTGCAGGAGTGATGACCGTTGTCGGAGGTCTTCCGATCTTGAGTGAGTACAACCCATGTTGTCAACTGTATGGTGACTGACTTGATGAAGGGTCAGCAGATAATCAAAGTTTGGTCATCAGTTACTTGGGTTGGTTACCATGGTTACCATCATGTAGGCATCTGAAATTAAACATACAGAAAAGAAATTTTAATTTTGGATGGTTTTTTTTTTATCAAGAGTGTCTTAATCAGGACCTAGAGGAAGACAAAATAAGTAATAATTATTAATCATGTACCATATAAAAGTTGAATGGACCAAGTTCTGAAAATAGCATTTGGTACATTTGAAGGAATCATTCTTTTGGCTTAATTGGAACCAATCTGAAGCTACCTTTCTAGTGTGAAGTGAGAAATTTTAACTATGTCCTCATATATATACAATTATGAAACAAAATTATGAAAAATAAAGTACAATCATTATCAACTTACATGGAAACATACAAAATTGCCATGAAAAGTAGAAATTTAAATGGCATGAAATTATAGGGAACATTATCTCTATGAATTTAACAAAGGTTTTGATATCATTGCATGATATGCTATTTTAGTGCCAATATTGTTTTGTATTTAAATAAGGAAATGAAAAACAAAACGAATATGAATCACCACAAGTCAACTGTAATTAATTCATCAGGGGCTGG
>JXSR01S022196.1:13711-23850 GCA_000969725.1 Ophiothrix spiculata | reverse complement strand
GGCAATAATTTCACATTTTGGTCCAAAAATAAGCTGACCATCATGTTCAGTATGCAAATCCACTTCTAGAAATGTATATTTTGATTTGGATTTAAGTATCCATCGCTGAGTTACAGTCCATAACCCATTTCTGAAAATGAAGGGTTGACAGGGCCCTTAAGACACACTCTAGACACAAAACGGTGCCCATGGCTGAAATTTGATTACCCGTCATGTCGCAACTCTCAGTATATAGAAAATTTGTACTTAAGATGTACTTAATAACATGGGTGGTATTATGGGAACACCCAAAATATCCAGATATCTCAGACCCTTGAACAATTTAATAATGGTAAATGCTATTATATTGCCCAAGGTCTCAAATCAAGTGCTCTCAGAATAGTTAATGGTAAGCGCTATTTTAGGCCGCATAAAAAAAAAAATGTTTCTTGTTCGAAGGTTTCTCAAAATGTGAGGAGGGCGGGAGGTGTTTTTTTTTTTGTTTTTTTTTAAGGTTGGGGAGAGTCTGAACAACCAGGTTTAACCTTGGTAGATGCTGACTGCACATTCAGTTGCCAAAAAAATGGTTGCTGTCTTTTAACTCGATGTGATATAGATAGATGTTGGTTTGACGACAGTTCCGTTGTTAAAAAAACATCAAACATTAAAAGAATCCTTTAAAGAGGAAAGACGGGTCTTGATATTTGAACAATTTAGCTCGATTTTTAGCACATTTTTTAGCATTTTTGCAACAACAACAACAAAAAAAAGTGGTGCGGCACCAAAAAGTGAAGAGGGAGGGGACGAGAAACAACTTTATTTTTTATGTGGCCTTATTGCCCAGGCTCTTAAGTTGCCACAAGGGTGGCATACAGTATATAATTGCGGTGATTCTTCCATCACTTGCCATTGGAGATCAAGTCACTGAAGGTACCACTTGGACTTCTTTGCTACACCGAAGGTAAGAAGTAAGAGAAGATAGCTTGCATATCCCATCATGCATCACTTCCTATAGGACTGTTTCTATATGAAATAATGTGAGTAGTTAGTGGTGCAATGTCAATAAATCAAACACAATTGTTGTAATCTTGCATTTGGGGTATGTTTCATCACTTACTACACATATGACTTTATGTACAAAATTTCCCATTGGAAGCAATGCATGATGGGATACACACGATGTCTTCTCTTGAAAGAAGTATTCCAGTCCTGGGCTATATCTTTCCCACTACTGATCTGCTTTTTACAGGACATGTTTATAGTAATAGGCCTCTAACCTAAGTATTTTATTTAGTTTTCTATATTTATATATTTTTTTAGTATTTTATTATAAGGCTCATTCCAGTGAAAACTAAACCTTTTTTGATTTCAAGCCAAAAATCAGCTTTTTTATTCGACCATATGAGCAGTTTTTTCAGTCATACGTTTGTTACTCGATGCGTGAAAAGTATTTTCTAATCAGAATTTGTGAATTTTTTCTACCCGTGCATGAATGAGCACATGTTTTCATTCAAAAATGTCACAAACGTTACCAGACGTTACCAAACAAAGCATTGCATAAAAAGAAATTCTGCTGATAGAATTTCCTACCACTTTTATGAACTATTTGTAAATATGTTACCAATCATCTATGAAAAGCGCAATAAAAAATTCGCTAATATGTCAGAATATTTTTTTACTTTGAAGTCATTTGGAGCAAAACACCATTTCCGTGCGAGGTCAGAAACGTTACCGAACGTTACATGAACTTTATTCAGTATTTTGGCAATTATTTTAATCTTTGAACACCTGTATGTCTTGATCCCACCAGTGAGCACCATTATCAACAACAAACTTGTTGATATAATGTTTATGCTAGGTTCTGTGGCCATTTAAAAGTGAAATTTTCACAAACGTTACTTTGGAATTACCCATAACTGTGTACTTGTACATGTATTTATAACCTAACAGTAGCTGTTCCCCGAATTTGTGGAATACTGGAAAAATTGCAATTCTTATACCAATTTTAATTTTCCCCGTAGGGTCTAGATAATTCTTCAACATCATTCTTTTTTATAAATAGGTATTACTTTAGCAATTTTCAGATCTTCGGGAACTATTCCTGTTGAGATTGATTCATTAAATCAAATGGTCAGAGGTATGGCTATTTCATCGGCTACTTTTTTAACAATAGGTTTTCAATATCATCATGACAGGCACTTTTATTTTGATTGAATTTATTAATAATTTTAAAAATATCAGTTTTCTACAATGGGTTTCATAAATAAACATGCAACTATTCAATGAACCCTTTAAGTAGTCATATAACTTTGTCCATTATTACTGATTTTTGAAGCAAACTGTGGGCTAATATTTACAAAGAAATTGTTAAATTCATTGTCAATCGTCTTTGGATCGGTAATTGTTTCTCCCAAATGATTTCTAAACTGATTGGAAATATCTTGCTTTTTTACCTCTACCAATGTCATTGCTAATAGTTTTCGATGTTTGCTCCATATCTTCCTTTGCTTGCTCAAACTGATTTCGTCTTGATTTTCGTATAATAGTGTGTTAAACTCATTCCTGAATGTAACATATTTCTGACGCCGATAATCATTCGGACTTTTTAAGGTGTTTGGTCCATGAGAGATCCGCCCGAAGAATTTTGGTAAAAATCGGCATGAATGATATTTTATCGATGTAGAACCGATTTTTAAAATAAAAAATGGGGGTCACCCGACTCGTTTTTGCATGAGAGTCGGTTTAAAAACAGCTTTTTTGGAGGTTTTTGGGGAAAAATTAGTACCGTGGTCTATGGGAAATGTGGCAAAAGTGAAATTATTTAGTGTTGATTCAAAAAATCTGCCCGAGCATTTTTGTTAATTTTTTCACAAAAGTTGCGCACAAGTTTGTTCTTTCAAATAAAACAATAAAAATTTGGGGTCACCAACTTAATTTTCCAGAAAAATATTAAAATATGGCAATTTTTAGCTTTAAAATACTACTCATAGTATACGCGCATGCGTATTGCGGCACTTACCAACTCAGAAACTAGCGCGTACTGGTACGCGTGGACGGCGCGTGGACCAAACACCTTAAATAGTTTGTATATAATTTGTTGTATTAGTGCTCTTTAAACAAAAATGTTAAAATAGCTTTTGTAATCCACGGATATCTTGGAACTCGTTAACGCTTTTTCCTACATTTCTTAAGTGGTACACACTCATCATATAATAAATCATTAAATGTTTTTACAAATGCACTGTAGTCAGAATTCACGTTACCATTTGTTAGTACATTTTTCCAATTTACACCCGACAATTTACTTTTAATTTTAAAATTTTAAAATTAATTTACATATTGATATTATCTTCGGTATCTCCATGCTTAAAAGTTACATTCGGTTCTTGATTTATATTTTGTTTACAACGTATACATTAGCAACCAATACAGAAGGAGTGATCTGTGATATATGTAACTATAATAGCATATGCAACTGTATTATCAATATTCGTAAGAATGTTTCCAATAATAGTAGCAGCAGGTTTATAAATGGTTGGCATCAAATAGTGTGAGTAGGTCATGTCTAAATAATCATGTATAGGCCATTCGACATCTTCTTTAAGGAGGTCCAAATTGAAGTCGCCCATAACATAAAGTATCTTATTTTCTGAATGCGATTTTGAATAAATTCCACTATCATGAATAAAATCATTGACATATGTATGTGTTCTATGTACCACTCCCACCAAGATATTTTTCCGTTTGAATTCTCTATTTCAAAGAAACATGATTCAAAATTAGCATTTGCTTTATAAAAATCTTCACGCAACTTATGCTTTAAACGATTTTTAACGAACAATCATGCACCACGTTTCTCACATCCACTTTGTATTATTCAATTTTGTAATTTTGCAAGTTGTAATATTCACGTGGTTTAGCTTTTAAGGTGTCTGGTCCATGATAGATCTGATTGATTTTTCTAGTAAAAATTGACATGATATTTATCGATGTAGAACCAATTTCTGTAATGAAAATTGGAGGTCATCAGATTCGTTTAAGCATGCGAGCTAGCATTTTTGGAGTTTTTTTAGGGTGAAAAAATAGTACAGGGGTCTATGGGAAGTGTGACAAAAGTGACATTTATGGGCGGCCAAAAGGGCCAAAACTTTTTTTTTTAATTGAACACAAATATGAAAAATACACACAAAGTTGTGAATAAAAACAAGTTTGAAAAAAAAAGCACGAATGAAAAAATCAAAGTTTAAAAAACGCATTTACAAAAATGACAACATGTTTGAAAATTAAAACATAAAAATTAAAAATTAACTCAAAGTTACAAATAAGAAAATAGTTTGAAAAAAAAACCTTCAAAGAAAAACAATTTATGAAGTCAAATAAAAGCCCATATTTTTCTGATTGTAAATCCAAAATATCACCTCATAATTCCAAATAGTTTTAGAGATATAGCAAAAAGTGTTAAGTTAATTGGTATACCTATTTTCCATTTCTCATGTAAATTGCGACCCATCATATCTAAAGGTACCTTAAAGTCGGCATAGTAAATTACGAGATAGGGGCCATTAAAGCTGCGCATATTCAAAAATCATGTCCGAGGTCGAATTTCTAATTTCATCAGAAACGTTACCTTTGAAGTGTATTCTACCATATTAATCAGGTTTCAACATCCAAAACATAAGACAAATGTTTTAAAAACCGAGATAAAAATCCTTTCTCCATTCAAGTTTTACCAGTACAGAAACTTTAAACTAGATTTTCTCAGAACTATAGTTTTCTGAATCAGCCCGATGCCTTTTACCAATTTGGATGCAACTTTGCAATGGAACATCCAATAACCAAAAGCAAGGTGTCATTTTAAAGCTTAATGTATAATATTTCAGATAAGACCAAAAAAATTGAATTTTCATTTTGGGACCCTTAAGGTACATTTCGGTATGACGGGTCACATTTCATAACAGCCTCTCCTCAGGGTTGCATACTTTGTTTTGCCTCTACACTCTTAGAAAGCAAGAATCAAATATGAGACAAAAAGGATCAATTTTGATCCTTTTTTGGTATCAAATATGAGCTTATCCTTTAAGGATCAAAGTGATCCCAAGAAAAGGATCAAAATGCTTGATCCGAAAAAAGGATCAAATATTTCTTATAAAAAGATCTGCCTAAAAATATATCACTGGAGTGACCCTAGCAGGGCTTGAACCCACACCGCCGGCACGTATCAGTGACCATAACTACGAGACCATCGCTCTAACCACTTGGCCACTGCGAGGCAGTTATCATGCGGGGTGTAATTATCGTATTTATATCATTATTGACAAAACCTGCTATGTAGCGTACACGGAGTATACGAAGCCAGGATGAAATATGAGACAAAAATCACCTTAGATCCAAACACGGTATCAAATATGAGCTCATCCTTTCCGTATCAAATTATAATCCAGAAATACGGATCAAAAATTTGATATTGTAATCAAAAAGGATCAAAATATAATGATCCTAAAAAAGGATCAAAAATGATCCTGGTAAATTTGATCCTTTTGTATATATTGATCCAAAAAAGGATCAAAACGATCCATTTTGGATCAAAAGTGATCCTTAAAGGATCAAAATAAAATGATTCCGAAAACTACTCGTATATTTGATACCGGCTTTCTAAGAGTGTAAAGAGTAAACAGGAAGCAAACTAAGGATGAAGTCCTTCAAAATGCATTTCAGAGGTCAAGGTCAATCAGTTAAACGTAGATTATACACATGTTAAAATCAAGGGGTGTGTGGGGGTGTGTGTTTAGTGTGTTTATTTTCGAACGTGTTTTGGGCATTGGACAAGTTCAGCATCATCCCCAAACTTTTCCCCAAACATTTTGAGATTTTTACATCATTTGAAGTATTAGCGGTAATAATGACAGCATGCAAAGCCTCATTGTTAAATTCAAACCCTATATACCAAACTATTTAGACATTCTCTTATTTTTAATTATCGTTGTCGACAACGATAAATACTGCCCTCTATAGTCGATTGCCTAGAATTAGCCTTTTCAGGAGATCTGATGAAAATTACAAATTTCTTTTTGACTTTTCTGCAACCTATGATGTGAAAGGAATGTTTTACAAACAAATCTTTGGCTCTTTTTCATTGTATAGCATCAATAAATACATTTAGAGAATAGCCTCATACCCTAAATAAACAAATAAAATAAAATTCAAATTTTTGACTTTTTTGAAGGTTTTGATCAAAATTTTCCCGATATCTGGTAACTGACTGTTATTTTCTAACTCAGGAAGTGTAAATCATCCATAAACAAAATTTCAAAATTTTGTCCAATGCCCCTTTAAGGCTTTGTGGAATTAAACAGCGCTGCATGGATTAAAGGTTTTTTGGGGAAAAATTGAAGTGGATGGGCCTTGTATAGCAAATCGTACACTGTTAGAACGCGGATTAAAATTTTAATCAACGCGGATTACCTAGTGAACCACTCATTTGTTGGTTACAAAGTTTAACCAATAAGCTTAACATTTTAATCCCCATTAGCAGAAATTTAATCTTGTTGGTTAAACTTTTTAACCCACAAATGAGTGGTTCACTAGGTAATCCGCGTTGATTAAAATTTTAATCCGCGTTCTAACAGTGTAAAGTATTTTAGTTAAAATACATAAATGTCATGAAAGTGCTATTGTAAAACTACACCAGTATAAAAAGTCACTTTTGGTAAAAAATGACTTTAGGTCTTTTGGAATGGACCTCTTTAGATTATGTCTATTGATTTTGCTTCCAGAAACCTATTTAAAGTTGGCGACAACCTATCTGGCGACAGTATTGTTTTGATAACTTGAGAATTATCACCAAATTTTGGGTAGTTTGTATTACTTTATAGGTCTTGTTAACATGTCACCATGCACCTCATGACTTAAACAATTATGAAATATTCAAACTAGTTATAAATAATATTGTTACAATGGCCTTGTAGGCCTATTAGTCAATATAGAGCACAATTTTAAATTCAAGATTTTGTGCATTTTTTGAGTTGGAATTGAATTCTACACAAACTTATAATTTTCCCCATTATATTTGCTATTAAAACTAAATCGAATCTGAAACATGTCCTATTAAAGAAGTACTCTTAAAACTACTTTTAAATGATTCACTAACTTATAGGCCTATATAGACTCACCAGGTATACACTGTATGCAGCGCCCCATGAAGGAGCATTCGCACAGGGGACCCACGGCTTTACGTGACTGTCCGACCACGGAGCTTAACTATGTTGCATAATCTTAAACTCTTTGTAATTTATGACTAAATAAATTTCAGATTTTGCTGTCGAATCAAGATGAACAGACCAACAACATTTCTAGCCCTATTGGTTTTAGTCGCGGTACTCGCTGTACACGCAACAGGTAAGACACACGTAATGACTAAATAATTAACCTCGAAAATATTCTCTTTCTAGGCGCGATGTATAATGGTGGATTCAGAGTCTGTCGATATGCATCGATCGATGCCCATCGACACGCAGTCTTTAACACGCGCTATTCCTTATGCTTTGTGCGTGTAAAGACTGCGCGTCGATGGGCATCGATCGATGCATATCGTCAAGACTCTGAATAAACCATTAGTCATACTTCTCTAGGTCCCACATTTGTTGGCACGCGCAAGCCTATGGTTAGATGATCAGAACACACAATTACCCCCGGTTGCTGTTTGTTGTATCCCAATATTGAAAGTCTGCCCTACAAAGTAAAAATGCAGTACGTACATTACAGATGCATTGCAAGTTACTTCCTTTTCCTTTGTAGACATCCTGCATGCAGAAATAAGCAGACGATCAATTACCTTCCATATATAAAGCCGAAAACATACTCGGCCTCCAAACAAAATTTTCGCTACCAAACATTTGGTCGTGACGACATCAAAATGACGAGTGACTCCAAACAAAGTAAATTTAACACCGAGTTGAGACCAAATCAAATTTCACATGCTATTGAATTGCCATATACATTGGACCAAATGTTTGCTACCCGTTCATACTTTAAGTTCGATGGCAAATATTTGGTGACGTTACGACCAAATGTTTTGTAGGAAAAACTTTGTTTGGAGGCCGATAAATGATTCGCCTTTAGGCAGTATTTAGGCCTACATCGAACATGTGTACTTTTTGCATGGGAATAAATTGAAGTGAAATGATGTGTGTCGATTTTAAAAACTGACAAGGAATACAAAAAGTTTTAAGCGATTTTTGCACATCTTTTGACACGACTTTCTGCTTTCCCCATGTTTCCTGTCCAGTGTGGCAGCGGCTCTCTCATTTTTCTTGTTCTTCTCGATTTTCCCTGCTTGCTGTCCCGATATCCCGATTTTGTCGGAGGCAGTCTGCTCAGTTTTACACGTTCCTAGTCCGACACGGCGCTAGTCCAAAAATGAAATGCACGGCGCAAGAGGGTTTGCACGTGATATCACATGGTACTCACAGCACCATTTGCATGGGTTGGCAAACAAAAGGTCCCTTCATATTATAATCTTTAAGCAGTATCACGATACCAGATCACGACTAATGATCACAAGAATATACATTACATTTATTTTGTTTAATTTTCAAGTCATGATTCTAAGTCAATCACAAGTTATAGCCGATTTTGATGTCTTGTTTACTTCACAAAGTACTCCGCGCCCCACCAAAGTCACCAAGATGGCGGCGAAAACGGTCTGCGTATCGCGTCGTGCAAAATAGGCTGAAAATGAAATACACGGCGCTAGTCCGAATCTGAAAAACCCTGCGCCAGTCCGACATTTTTGTTGGACGAGCGCAGTGGATTTTTGATTCGGACTACCACAGTGGATTTCTGTTTGAAATATAGGCCTACACATTATACATGTTTTTCATTTTTGGACTGACCCACCTCTATGGTATAGAAAAAAGTATATAGTCGGACCAGCGGCGTGTTGGACTAGCGGGTGCACGCCGTCTGCTCCCGCCCCCTTGCCCTATGCTGGTTACGCCACTGGGTTGAACTAATTACGGGCAACGTAACGTAACGAAAATTAAGTACATTTCTTTCATACCCGGGTAAAGTTAAATTGCACTTTTAGATTCAAGTCCTGGTATACTGTACTGTTTTTGGCATATTCAAATATAGACAATCTTTTTTTTTTTCACAGAACCAAGTTGCAAGGATACTGGCGAACGTTGTTATATCGTAGCGAATTATTTGAAAGCGAATCAGCTTACTCAGTGTAGATCTCCAAAAGCACTTGCCAACTGCAAGAAAACTTGTGGTCTTTGTCCAGGTGAGCAACATATCTCTTTGGCAATAGAATAATTATGACTGTATTTTACTTGACGCATGTGAAGCCATGAGAACTTGAGTTGTACAAAATTCAATGTACTACCATTTTCCAAGTCATGGTGGAAAGAGGATATTCGGTTTTTATCTTTCAGCAACCTTTAACGAACCGAGCCTTTATTTTTGTAACGCGTCTAACCAAGGGAGGGGGGTTGTTACAACCCCCGCCCCTGAATTTTTGAAACGGAACCCCCCCCCCCCACTCTATGAACCTGGTTTTGCTATCAATAGATAGGTATGGTCTTCCACCACTTAACCCTCGTCTAACCAGGGGGGCTACTAAACACAGCACACCAAAGACTGCCGATTGATTGAAATATGTTCATTTGATCATGTTGATACATCTGTGACTTTTCAGAAATCTCACAAGTCTATTGCTTATATTCCCGCTGTGTTGATCTTTTTATGGATGTTACAATACGTATTTGTGATGGCTCACCCCGAAAGATGGTACTTTGCAGATGATATCAATATTCTATCTGTTACAGCATTAATTTGTTGAAATTGATCAAGGTGATCACATTTTACAACATGAAATCTGCTGGAAATTCTTATTATTTTCATTTTCCTTTTTTCTTTTTTTTTTGCTGCCTATTTTCACCAGTTTCTTGAAAAGTGTTCTGTCGTTAAGTCATCCTTATCAGGGTGGACAATCACATTCATTGTGCACTACTCTTATACATCTGTTATGTTGTTATCTTCAGAACTAGGACTATGAGGGGAGCGTGGTACATACTATACAAATATGTGTACCGCCGCGGCAAAAGGGTCCAGTTGTCGGCTCGTACGTGTTGCTCCTTGTAGCATATCTATGTATGGTA
>JXSR01S022194.1:4372-20711 GCA_000969725.1 Ophiothrix spiculata | reverse complement strand
GGATACACATGCTATTATAATAACAATGTGTAAGAAAAGAATAAGGGTCAAAACATAGTCAGCCTTCAAACAAAATTTTCGCTACCAAACATTTGACTGTGACGTCAAAATGACAATTGACTCCAAATAAAATAACTTCAACACCGAGTTGAGACCAAATAAAATTTCGCACTAAATTGAACATGTGTTGAATTGTCATATACATTGCCACAAATGTTTGTTGCCGGTTTATAATTCAAATTTGATCGCAAATATTTGGTGACGTCACGACCAAATGTTTGGTTGCGAAAATTTTGTTTGAAGGCCGACTATATGTTTTGACCCATAACTATGGGGAAAGCTCCAATAGAGCCTGGGATGTACACCCATGTAGATTCAACTGATGATGCTAGTGTGCTCCTCAAATACCGCAGGTGCGTACGCATTGAAGACCGACTTGGGACAACCCGTAGGTATAACACGTAGGCGCAAACACATACCTGCAGTTGAAAACACAGGGCAAATCCACATCTGGTTGACGTGAAGACACTATAAATCTGCTCCTGGAATGTACACCAATGTACATCCAAAGCTCTCATGTTCACAAATCCAACCAATTCATCATATTTTAGTAAATTTGATTACAATTTCCAACAAATATGGCTTCACCCATAGACTATAACGTAAACGCTGAATATGTTGGTCCCCATAAAGAGTATTCTTTTGGGAATGCTCCTTGGGTTCAAAATCACCTTGGATTTGATTCTTGCTCAAGCTTGCTGCCTAGCACTGATGATGGCTCACCGACGACTGAAAACTGAAGACTGTATACATCATATTTATACTTATAGGATATGTGATGGCTGCCCGAAAGATGATATCAATTTTGATTTTATCATTTCATCTGTTACAGCATTTTCTAAGGCTAATCTTTAAAATGACACCTTACTTGTTGAAATTGATCAAGGCGATTAAATCTTACAACAGAAAATCTGCTGGAAATTCTTATTATTTTCTTTATTTTTTGCTGCTTATTTTTACCAGTTTCTTGAAAAGTGTTCTGTCGCAAAGCCTCCTTTTCAGGGTGAGCCATCACATATACCATCACATATGTATTTCTAGATCTTTTTAAAATACCTTTTCTTGTGTGTACTTAAAGAATTGGTAATTGTTGAAGGGTTGTCTTGCAAACTGGGATGGTAATATCAATATAAATTCCTTCACTGCAAAAACTGTAGAACTGTAGAACATGTTCAGAACACGTTCATAACCCCATTTTGAACGCTAACTCAAAAATTGATCACTAAATAGCGGGTATTAGTGATCGTTTTGGGAGTTTAGCGATCAAAACGGGGTTTGCGACCATCGCTAAATGTTATTGAAATCGGCCCCTGAAGTATGAAAAATAAGTTTTTTTCTGGACCAAGCAGTTGGAGTTTCAAAGGGTTTTTTAATTTTTATAATGTAATAAAAGTTGTTTTGAAATATTATGAAAAAGTGACACTTCCTGAAATAATACCAAATTCATGATAAAAACCCATAAGCGTTTCCAGGTTTCTACCACTAAATAACATATAAATTGTGGCATCTCCCATCCCACAAAACATCAACACTCTTTTCCTCTTGACTCATATAATTTGGTATCGGGTTGCCGAAAGTGTTTCTTTCATTTGTTTGTTTGTGTTTGTTTCAGTTTGGTTCAAAAGAGGTTAGGACTAGATTCAGGTAGCAACTCAAGCTATACGGTATCTCAATCGGTCCTTTTTCTTTGCAAAATTTGTATAATGTATACGTAGGTCAAATGGAACAAATTTGAGCATTTTCCCAAAAATTTCAAAAATTAAAGTCAAAATTGCACAAACTTTCACGAAAAATGTGTTTTTTTATATAAATGTGACTCAGAATGTAGGAAATTTGGAACTTGGATGGGTCCTCTTTTCTTGAATATTACTATATGACTATTTTAATTGGTGGAATTTTAAATTTCCCACAGGCACGTCCCAAAAACTTGAGAGTAGCCCCTGCCCATTGGGTTTTAAGCCCAACTTTCTTTCTCTTGAACCATATCATTTTGCAATGTGTACTGTTAATGTTACTTACATATACATGTGTAATGGTTACGTAAGTTAAGTAGTTTTTTAGTTTAAAACTTTTTGTTCACCCTGTATGTATAGAATTTTTCAAACTATGTATCAAATATCTACTGAAGAAGCCTTGTGAAAGGCGATGAATAAATTATATTTTTTGACCAGGCATATCTCATAGGCTGACTTAACATTGGGTCTGTCATAAAGTTGTAAACCCAGAGTTGTAAGTACAACTGAATTTGGGAGGAACAAATATAACATTTTGTTTTTTTAAATTCTAATCTCATAGTCCATTTTAACATTTGAAAGTTTACGAACTAATGCTAACATAATTTGTGTCTTGAGTTGAAGAAATCTTAGACTTCTTTTCATGTGCAATAGAAAGCATTCAGTTTGCAAGATTGCAACAGGAATTGTGCAACTATAAATTGGAGAAAGTTTATCATAATATGTGATGACTCACCCCGAAAAGGGGAGCTTTGCAACAGAACACTTTTCAAGAAACTGATGAAAATAGGCAACAAAAAATAAAGAAAATAATAAGAATTTCCAGCTGATTTTCTGTTGTAAAATGTGATCGCCTTGATCAATTTCAATAAGTAAGATGTCATTTTAAAGCTTAGAAAATTCTCTAACAGATGGAAGGATAAAATCAAAATTGATATCATCTGCAAAGTCCCCCTTTCGGGGTGAGCCATCACATATTTGGAAAGTAGGCTTGTCAATGTGATTGAAGCATTTTCTGACCCTGTTTTTATGCAATGTGAATTTCCCTAGAAACAATTAAAGTACTTGTCCCTCTTTGCACTCATATCAATACATAGCATATTAGAAAACAATGGACATTGTAATATTTATCTCTTTACAAATGCATCACGAATCCATTGCTGATGTTTCCCTGATGTCGTTGTGATGTCTTGATGATTTGTGATGCTTTGGGAGAAAGGTTTACCAAACTATCACTTTGATGATGTCCGACATCATGAAAGCATCTGCGATATGGACTCACAGGGCATTTGGCGATGCATCGGCATTGCACTACTGTTGTATCAGGAGCCAGAAGGGGCTTTAGCCATAGTGAGTCTGTTCTATTATCATAAAAATTGAAAGAGTTTTCAGAACAATCTAAACAAATGAAAAGTTAAAGATCACAATATAATTATCAATTTTCTGTAGTGACATCACTTTCCTAGTTTCATCCATATCAATTTTTCATCAAAGTTTGTTCAGACTTTCCCTTCAGTTAGCAATGTGAACAGGAAGAGGATGTAGTGATTTGAATCACCAATCGTGTGGCAATTACTGATAGATAATTCACTCGGTCAGGATTCACATATCTTTTATCAGTTGCTTTATTGGACAGGATTCGTCGTGGGTAGGGAAATATATATTTGGTCAAGAGTAGGCTTTAAAACTCCCTTACATGCAAACAGGGGAAGTACCAAGGGATGAATGTCAGAGTTCTATAGTCAGTTACTGCTGTGTGAAATTTATATGAACTAAATAATTGCTCATTTTTCTATTGATTTATCATTACTTTTGCAACTTTTGAGCCTTGAGTGCTGGGTATTTCGACTCAAAATCAACCTGAGTGCCGGATGGAAATTAAGAGTGCGGGATGCGGTTTAGGTCCACCCGCCGCCGCCTGGCATAGCTATATAGAACCCTGATGGGTATACCACCCCCTCAACAATAAACACTGGCACCCCTGTGCAAGTGTAACACAGATACTAGTAATGATTCAATATGGTTATGAAAACTCATAAATATCTGAACCAAAGAAAGACATGATGAATAATTTCATCGCATGTTCTTCAACCAAATTTCTTTATGAATTAAAGCAAGTTGTATCTAAGAGTTGGGTGGATGTGTCACATCCCCCTCAAAAATAAGGGATCTATAAAGCAGCGGATCTATTTTCACAATGTTTTGAAGAGCGGAGTACAAAAAGTAGGTGAGCAGAGATCTATTCCCTGCCTGGCATTTTTGGACATTCAGAGACAGCGACGTGGCGTTACACCAATGCTAAGATCAGGCCCATATCTAGGGGCCTTTTTCATAATTCGGAATGGCGAGCCTAAATTACAATTCAGACTAGCGAGCCGTCGGACTAGCAAGCCGTCAGACTAGCGAGCTGTCCCCGTTGAAACCCCAACCAACTGCCAGTCCCCCCCCCCCAAAAAAAAACACCTTTTGTGTTGTTAATGTTGTTGCTCTTTTTTAAAAACTGGAAACTTGCATACTGGAAATAGTCATAGTACCACTAATCAAATGTGTGGACATATTGCAAGAGTCTTTGACATAGTCTACCAACACTTGTACAATACTTGCTTCACAATAGCTCCTCCATCTCCTCTCATGCTCAGTTTAAATTACTATTACTTTCAGAAAAAGAGGGCAGTGTTTCTAATACATCTTCACATCACTTTCTCAATCAAGAGAAGAGTGATGTGAAATCAACGTTGCTCATGAACTTCTGCGCCCATTTGACAAATCAATTTTGCTCTGATTTTTTCTTCAAAACATTCCTATATATCCCATATATTTTGTAAAATAATATATTATTTACCTAAATGTAACAATAATTGACAGAATTTCCCCAAATTTGATTTTCAATTCCTAATAATTTTGTGTATATTTCGACATTGATCTCTTCACTTTTCTCAATCTGTAAAGCAAGTCTCACTGGTCACTGAAAGTTTAGGAAATCATTAGGAGTAAAAAAACCTGCATATTTTAGATAGAGTTGAACAACAATATACAAAATAAATTGCTTAGCTATATTTTATGTGTACAAAGGTGTGGGCGCGTGTGGTCTAGCGGAACAGAGCAGGACTCATGAACGGAAGATTGTGAGTTCGAGCCCCGCTAGTGCCAACGTGTTGTGAACCTGGGCAAATCACTTTATCACACTTGCCTCGTCGACCCGAGCGTATTGGGGAGCTGTTTAGGGGGGAATATCACAACCTAAGTGCTGATAGGTCTGCGCCTTTGGTCATTGGCCGCAAATGGCCTAGTTTAAGGCGAAATGGTTCTGACGATTCCCTTGTTACGGCGTAATAATAATGGCCATCGCTTTGTATCCACTGGAAAAGGCGCAATATAAATGCCGATATTATTATTATTATTATTATTATAAAGGTCCTTGTATTTTACCAATTTATTGTGAAATGTAGGGAAATGTTGCCTTGATGGGACCATGGACTTCAGAAGTGAAAGCATGATTGTCTAAAGTAGCGTGAACTTACATGAGTAGATGAATGGGCTATTAATATACTTAAATTAAACCATATCAGATAAATATTAAATCCTTGTTTGTAGCTTGATCAGATGTGTTGCAATATGGAAGGAAGGTGACATAATGAATTTGAATGAGAATACTGAGTTTTCCCCTGTTGTAATATTGTCCTGTAATGATCATGGTTTCAATGATTTTGTACCATTTCTAGGAATATAATGGGAATATGGCTGATATCACAATACAGTGGCAACTTGTTAACATGTACTCATGAATTTGCATTTTACTACTTGTTATCAGAACTTTGTGTTAGGGTTAGGGCATACTTCTTTTTGAGCTACCAAATATTTAACATGTTTAAATAAGTCTTTGTTATTATATTGTTTCCAATGCATCTTCTAATCAATAATGGATGCTTGGTATTGTAAACCACCAAACATTTGACATCAAATAAAGTACAAGTGTGGTGTACTGATTTTTCATCACCAAGCTTCCATTATAGAAAATGTAATGGAATTATACAGTGTGTGCCAATAAAAACGCAAGATTTTTTGTGATTTTTTTCTGAGAGAATTAAGCTATATGTAATAAAAACAATTATCAAATGTTATTGTACATAATCTCAGCTTCGAACAGCTTTTTGTTTCGTAAAATTTGAATGTTTAATTCTGAAGCTATAACAAGTTTTATGAAGCCCTTACAAATTGGGTCGGTCCGATTTCATGATCTCAATTCCATGATCAATAACCAAAAGTTGGTGGCAATCACACCATTTTTTGTTTAGTGTTATATCGAAAGCATTTGAAATATATCCTATCAAGCCAAAAAGGATGTCAGAATAACTTTTACAATTGTAAGAAATAATACTTTCATTTGTTTTCTCTCCAAAATTTTTTATTCAAAGTTTCCCCAAACTGGAATGTTTAAGTCTGTTTCTGAATGTATGACATGATGTGGACCTTGATTTTAAAATTTATCTTGATACGCAATGTCATTTTGCCTCAAAATTACAATTACAGCTACTGCCTCCAAGTCTCGTATTTTATCTGTTCATTCTTATAATAAGAGGTTAATACGAAAGCCCTTGATTTTTTTGTTTTATTGTAGAGCTGACACTGACTGAGTACCACAACTAAAACCAGGAAAGTTGACACTGCTAAAACTTTATTTCATAATTGCGTAATAATTACTTATAATTCTTTATTCAAATCGATCATCTGTTTTGTTTTCAATGAAAATAATTGACCAATAATCTCTTTGAGCCACAAATAATTTTAAAAATTAGTTTAATGGGTTAAATCAGTTTTAAGGGCTAATGTCTGGGATGCATAGTAACCTGGGTCACTTCATCTAATGATCACGAATAGGACCAGATTGAAATTTGTGCTCCATTTTTAAAATGCTGTATCTCCGGACAGGAATATCCGAATTGGATGAAATAAAGGGCATAATGAAGGAAAGAACCTCTATTTTAATATCATTGATGATTTGATGAGAAAAAGGGCCTGCTTATATTTTAAACATTTTTGTTTTCCAATCTTGCGTTTTTATTGGCACACCCTGTATATCAGATTATAAGACTTTTTGCACCAAATGTTTGGCAGCTCATATTAAGAACTATTATAGACTAACCTTTATCCAACAAATTAACTATGTGATAATCGTTCTTGGGATTTGGTAAAATACTACTTGTTATCTGGAATTTCTTATTACAGGGTTCATGTTAACGACTTCACATTCTGAAAATGTAACTTTCCTTTAAAAAAAAAAACCCAGTAGCATAGCATTTACTGACAAATCTGGTGGTAGGTTAAAATCATAACAACAAAAATTTAAATGACCTAATTAGACCAATTTATTTGACAATTTCTTGTGGAGTACCAGGGTGTACTGTTTTGATAAAACGCCCGTTTCCTTTGATATGGTAAACCACATGACAATGAGGATGATATCGCTCATTCCGAAAAATCGGGTGCCAATGCAGTTGAAAAAAATGAAAAAATAAAGTTGCTCAAATATTTTTCTTTTAAGTGTTTTTCATTAGTAAACTAGTCATGGACATGGAATCCAAGTGATTTGTCAACACCACTTCTATATTTTTTCAAAGACTTACCCATTTTTATGTGGTGGGCAATGGGTGAGCTACGTTACCTGCTCAATTTTTAAGTATTGATACTCGCCAATTTTTTGCATTTGTAGGCAAGTGTATCTTTCATATGCACTGTTAGTGCATAGAAAAGTCATGAAACGGTAGTTATAAGTTCTGTAGATGTCAGTAGTAACGTAGATCACGGTAACGTAGCTCACTGTTTTTGCATGTTTTAATGCACAAAACATACATTAGACCATTTACTTAGTAAATTCTAATATAAACGAAGTAGTAGTGTATATCTCTATCACATACTAAAATGGAATTGCTGCAATGCCTATGGTTACTGAGATATATGGTTACGTAGCTCACATTTCTTAACATGGTCGGTTCAAATTTTCATGTTCAACACTTTCTTTGAATGAATCACATGAATAAATTTGACATTTTCTATTATGGTTTTCGAATTCACTGGAATGTTTGCTGTCAGCATACTTAAATTTTGTTGGAATTGCTGTGTTTCCCCATCAAATAATGGTATGCCAAACTTAAGTAACGTAGCTCACACGATGTTGGTGGAAAATGAATTTCGTTTTTGAATTATGGAAAGATGTCATCAAATTTGGAAATCATTGTTCAGATACAAAATGCTGATCGTTTATCTGTTTAAAAAATTATAATAGGCTTGAAAAAGTATTATATACTAAAAGAAAATGAGCATGTCCAAAAGTAACACTTTTGCGATGGAAACTCATCATTTTTTTGCTATTTTTCACGTTTTACGCTACTTTGAAGGCATAAATCAGAGTCATAATGGCATTAAAAGTATGACAAACCATATATGACCAAGTAGATTTTGACAAGCCCTACCCGAAAATTGCAGTATTGGAAGAGATAAAGGCACTGGAAGGTTTTTGTGGACAAAAGAACGTAAAACATGCTATTGGCACCCGATTTTTCAGAATGAGCGATATAAAGTAAATCATCTTGACCATGAGGATGTTTTCTCTCAAGTTGAAGGAAATAATCTAACCCATTAATAGGCTCAATTAGATCATTTAGATGTTAATAAACGACACAGTTGTCTAGCAAAATCTTATTCTGATTATGGGTGGATTCATACTGTCATACATTCGGTACCGAATGTATACTTGTGACGTTAAAATCATTCGACACCGAATGAAACTGGATGACCATGCCGAGTTGAAATGGATTAAATAGTCCGCTTGACAACACTATTCAGCACTTCAGCATTCAAAATATATCTTTCTCTGATTCATACTTTTTATTCGATACCGTATATATTTTGACGTCACAAATATACATTCAGTACTGAATATACGAGAGTATGAATCCACCCTAACTTACCGACAAAGGTTACAAAAAATAACCACCAGACATATCAAATACAAACCTGTCCCATTTGCATTAACATAACACCAGGCCCATTGAAATGACTTTCTGCTAAAAGGGAATCAAGGTAAAATGTTTGTTAAGAAGATGCGCTAGAAAATCAACTATCCACAAAAATGAATGAATGTAAGAATTTACACTGTTACATTTTAATCCAGATTGAACCCATAAATGTTGTCAAATTGCACAATTTTGAAGTATTTACTTATTTTTACAGTTTATTTGGGATATATGTTTTTGTTTTACAAGTTAAACTAATTACTTAAGGTGGCCTAGCACAGATAGAATTCCTCTATTTATTTTTCTATTTTGTTTTTAAATATGGTGTTTTCACATGTGCTGATCACATTTCTGAAGTAAAAAATGGGGGTCACCGACTTAGTTGTTGAGAAAAATCCACTTCAAAAACACTATGTTTTACCACATTTTACCATTGACCTCTATGGTAAAATCAAAATAAATCTGACAAAAACATTTATAATTAAAAAAAGGCTCTATTTTTTTCTCTCTTTTTCACATAAGTTTTGGTCTTTATATAGTTTTTTTTTTAAACGTAATAAAAAAATATGGTCACCGACTTACTTTTTGAGATATTAAGCAAAATTAAGCAAAAAATTGACATTTTATTAGCAATGTCTAATACCTTAAGCACTGTGCGATTTGGGTCCTGCGCCGTCAGAAGCAACATGCATTGTCTTATGCGTGAATTTAAAAATGACGCACGTGTAAGATCACGTTATATAGAAGCGCAAGATACAGCCGCCAGAAAGTACGCTAAAAGCCCCGGATAAATACTTTGAAATTGTGTCCTGATATCAGCTCACTCGTGTCCGAACACAGCAACTGTGCTAGGCCACCTTAAATTTATTGATTTTCATGTTTATTTCGGTGGGCAAAAATTCTGACATTTGTCAACAAGTTCTATTTTTGTTGATTTTGGTGGAGCAGATATTTGCCATTATTGTTTCCAAGATTATCAACCCCTGTCATATTTATTTTGGTGGGGCAAATAGCTTTGTTTATACCTGTTATTATTTCCTTTTTACTAAGAATTAAGACTACATTTTTAACATCCAATAAGCAAATTTTGAATGATTACTTTTATTGTTTAAGGGCTATACTTGATGAGTTTGGTTGTTTAGGCATATATAGTAAAGAAAGATTTATACCCGGTTTCAAAAAATCAGAAAAAATATTAAATCCTGATTTTCATAAATCCAATAGCTTTTTTGCAATACTGTATGAGTTTTCTACATTTTCCATAGGTTTCATCAAAATATCATGCTTCATTGCTTTGTGCAATGACATAATTTAAAATTGATGCAAATGTGGTTTTGATCTGTACAAATGATCATGGAGGTATAATAAATACTTGTAATATGCACACTTACAAACATTTGTAAAGTACAACATGAGCAAATTCAAATCTTCTTTCTTTGCTTTTGAATTTTCTATGATCTACAAAAAACATTACCTTCTAGACTTCCAAATCTATTCTTACTCAAAACAGTGAGATAGTCTTAATCAGATATGGAGCAGGACACCATATTGGCGGGCAAGTTGAGGAACCAAAGTTCTGTTGATTATGTCAACAAACTTCCCCGCGTTGAGGTTTCCGTCGACAAATACTGGTCTTAATATTGAGTTGTTACCCATAATACCCATCCAAACTACTAACTTCCGGTTGTCATTTGCAATGCCAAATGTTTAGTTTTTAGGTAGGTTTCCCTTAGGGGCGTAACATCTTTTTTTGTACTGTTCATTGTAAATCTGTTCAAGCGCAACCAAAATCGTTATTTATTTTTTTAATAACACCCTTTATTTCCATCACAGTCAAATAAAACTTAAATTCTATTTTACATTTTAATTTTAGAAAAGTAAAAGAGGGTTTCAGTGTAGTCAGTTTTAGTTGAAAGTTTAAGTTCAACAATATCTCTGATTACGAATTTACAATTCGCAAAATAAACCCTGTTTTGAAAAATTCAAAATTCTTCAGAAACCTAAAGACATGTTTAATTTGGAAATTAGCCAGATTTGACCAAAACATTATCCACTGCTCAACAAAAAATTCTGATAGCCGGGTATAAATCATTCATGGACACCCTGTATATTACCCTACATTATTATACCACTCAAATGTGAAACTTACCCAAGATCTTCAAATTGTTTGTTTTGGCACTATCAACAGACTTGTCAAGCATGAGGTGTGCAGCTCAAGTCTCGCTTACATCATAAGTTATTCTTTCTCTTTACTATTTCCTTCCTTTAACTTCTTCCCTACCTTTTCCTTCCTTTGAAGTCTTCTTCCACACCTACCCCACCCAGCAACAATATTGACATGATGTGTAAGAGAGCGAATCCATTTAAAGGTGCAATTCATGATTTTAATATTACGTTGACCTCACCTCTTTTGTAGATGAATATAAAGTTAAGTACAACATTATAAATGTATGCTGAAAATTTCACTTGATTCTGACCATTCGTTTTCAAGTTACAAGCTTTTTAGGATTTTAAAAATCTCCATAGGCTACTTCGTTGTAATTGCTGTCAGGGCCCTTACAATAATTAGAAAATGACACATTTTCTCACTTTTCTCAAAACTGCAAGCACATTTGAAAGAATGGTTTTGGAATTGTAATATATACCAGTTAAGGATTCTTACTAGCTAAAAATCTCAATTTATTTTAAGATGACCCTGAGGATGAAAAGTGGATCATGAATTGCTATTGCATTTTTTGTCAAACAGCATCATAGTCATGGCAATGATGTGATTCTTGTAGAATGTATTTATCGTGACATTGATGAAGTGCCTGTGAGATATGATATTAAAGCAATATGTGACCGTCCAGCTCATATGAGCCGTAAATGCCCGAAACTTCATTTTGCGCTACAGATGAAAATACATGTTAAGGTCGTAATTTGCCGAAATTGATTTGTTGACAGATTCACAATTCCTGTGCTTACTACAACACACCAACAAAGTTTCATATCAAGAAAATGATAAGAAATGTGAAATAATTCTGCATATTTCAAAAACAAAAAAATCAACAGAAAATATAGGGCTTACTGATCTTTGAACGCGTTTATCTCAGTTAAACGTTTTACTCCCTGACAATCTTTGATGAACCATAATTTGACTTCTGAAAATCATGATAAGTTCATTAAGGTGTCATTTTAATCCTTAAAAGCATGGTCTAATTTAAAAAGTGAAAATGATAAGAGGCGGCTTTTACGGCTGATTTGGGATGGACGGTCACATATATCGTATGTAAATGAAATATCATATCATGCCTCACTGTAAAATTATCTTTCTAAGCTCAACTTCTCTGAGCTTGAATGTTTATATTTCATAATATTTTCTTTTGCCAGGTCCATCAGCATCCTTGTCGGCGGTTGATGTTGCTCTGACTCAATATCTAGTTGTGGACCTTTTGAGCTTGTTTAAAACTATACTTAATTGAAATACTTGGCCACAGAACCAGCTGTCTAATTAATAATAAACATGTATATTTTAATTGATCATGAAAGAAGAGGTTAAAAACAAAGTCCAATTTTGAACTGACTGAAAAGAACAATGTATACAAGTTGATTATTTCCAATTCAAAAAATAACTTGTGAAATAATCATCTTTTTTCCCTTATTTTGAAATGACATTTTCTTCCATTCTTATCTTATCAATGATGTAACTACAAGTTGTGCAATCTGCTTTGACAGAGTAAACTTCCTTAGTATTTTGTACTGAATGTTCCAGTTATTCTATTTATACATAATTCCTTTATAGGTAGGGATGTCAGCAACCGTGAAGCTTTATTTTTATCTTTTAAATCAAGTTGAAAATCACTTGTGTCATCTGCACAGAATGACTTAAGTCGTCATTTTAATCATTCAAAGGTAATTGTTAATCAAGTTTTTCAACTTACTAAAGATTATGATAGAAGAAGAATTGTGTGCATGCATGCAAAGATAGGTATTAAGTCAAATCGCTTTTACCGTCTGTGGTCAAATTGAGTTGAGAATTAAAATGATGATGTCGTAAGATGATTTTGTCTTGTGCCTTATCAGGAAACTTTTCATTGGCATCTTTGCAGGTAAATGGTCATTGCACCAGTGCTTGAAATCTTCTCATTGCTTCATAACAACTTATTGGCTTCCAAAGAGATACAGGGAAACTGTCAATTTATGATTATGCAATGGTTTCTCAATTTAACTTGATCTTTCTAGGAATGAGCACAAGAATAAATAACTGAGAAATAAAACATAAATAATCATCTCCATTCTTCTTGTGTACTTGTATCAACTAGACTAAATAATCTTTAAGAAGTTTTTTGTTTTAAAATCAAAACTCAGTTTCAATCTGAAAAGTTCTTCCCTGACATATATTCTTAAAATGACAACAAATTTTATAGTAGCATTTTAAGTTTCAAAACTATTTTTTGTCAAATCGTTCTTTACATAACTAAACACGTCATCAACAATATATAATATTACAAGATTATGATATATCAAAGGAATATAATGACAAATTCTGTCTTGTGCCTAAGGCCCTCTCTACCAGGGGAGAATAACACCACAAAGTACAGAACAGAAACTCATGTTGATGACGCAAACATTGGATGAATCAAATACTTTCATTTTCAAGTTTTTATAGAATAAAGATAACATACATGGCAGGATATTTAAGTGATGAGACACAGGAAGAGAACTTGTTGAAATAAGACTCAAGCAAAATATTGCAACAATTTGTTTAGTAATGCTTTCAAATATACTAAATCTTTCTTATATTTCTAGATGGTTCCTGAAAAATAAAAGATGAACAAAAGTGTTGAAAATGCCAGATTTCTATGACTATTTCACTCTTCAGACTAATAGTGCCCAGTAATAGTGGCACATCATGATATAGGGCCTAACAAAAAAATTTTACTTGCCCTTTGACAGAGTGTTATAAATTTGCATAGAACAAGCATATATCTTGAATAATTAAAGCACAAAACGATGAAATTATTTATATAAACTATTTTGTTCAGTTTTTTTGGAGTCAATTTTCAAGAAAGAAAAAAGAACCGACCGACCATCAATTTCACCATTTAAGGGCAAGTCAACAACCTTTTTTAGGCCTAGAGTTGGTTGTCAAGCCAGGTAGATTTTGTACTCAAATCAACCACACTTAAACCCCACTCTCTACCCACCATCCAGTGCCATATCCAATGGGGATGGCAAGAAGGATGTTAGCTGTCCCAAATAGATTAAATCAAGAATAACATTTGGACAAAACACAAAGAAAATAAAAAGAAAATCAGAAAAAACAGGGCAAAAAATTAGTAACATTTGACAAATGTTAGCAAACGATAGAAAACACAATTTGGGAAATTTGGGATGAATGGGAAAAATTTAGGGAATGGTCGGATCTGGTGACACTTTTGCTTACGAACACACACCACCAATTATAGATCTCCTATTCATTTATTTTGAGATTATGATCTAGATGAGCACACAAAGTGAAAAAATATATAGCGTAACCTTGATAATTTTTTGCTAGGTCGCCTCGAACATAGGATATGCTCAGAATTTCATTTTCTCTAACTCGCAACAAAATTTCTCTAAACACTGAAAATCTGCTCTCAAATTTTACAAAAACATCAAAATTATAGTAATCTTTAGCCAGCCTGACTACATTTGAACCACTGAACATGATTCAAAATTTGATCAAAAAACCTAGTTCCCGCCATTTTTCAAGCTTTTACTTTAGAGAGGGCAACCAAACACATGCTCCCGCATTGCTCTGTACGGGCCAAATGCCTTTATTTAGTGATGTGTGTCCTTACAGCCCATTTCAAATACATTTGATCTGAGTATGTAAGTTAAAATGGTTCAAGTATTTTGTTAAGATTCAGTGACATTTAGGGATAATCGTTTTATTAGTTTGATAGATTCAGTGGCATTAAGGATAATAATTTAAAAATATTTTAATATTTGCTTATCTATCCAGCGATAGATCGTGACATTGAAACCTGAAATATGCCAAGTATGGCATCAATAACCAACTAGAGACACAGCATGCAGATCTACCCTGCTACCTTTTGCATCATTTGTCAACTGAACAAGGGAATTGATACGAAGAGGAATGTCACTATCCTAAAAACTAGTGTATTATTTCACTTTTTCAAAAGAATGACTTATATACCAAGATATCTTATTGTAAAGTTTATGATTGTATTGTTTAGCAGCTCCCAAAGTATACTTTAGTCAAATACCCATCTTGGACTAATACTGTTGCAATAATTATATTTTTTCATAAACAAACCTGTTTTAATTCAAAAGTTTAAAAAAGCATAAGAAATCATTTAAATGCATAGTTGCGTCCCAGGAGTTGCGTCCTCGAGTACGAAAAAAATATTTAACGCCTGAAGTCAAATATTTCAAATATGAGGTGAAGTTAAACCACATTTAGCTGTACCCATCAGTATTATCCCAATTAAACCTGTTTTAACTCAAAAGTTTAAAAATGCATAAGAAATCATTTCAATGCATACACTAGTTGCATCCAGGGAGTTGCGTCCTCGAGTACAAAAAAAAAAGATTTAATGCCTTAAGTCAAATATTTCAAATATGAGGTGAAGTTACGCCACATTAGCTGTACCCATCAGTATTAGCCCAATTAAGGCCTATTACTTGTCATTTTGGACAGGTTTGGTCTAATTATTTTGACACATCCTACACAATTTATGCTTTATTTGAAGATCAAAATATACAAATGCAGTTCAGGAGAAACTGTGCCATGATTATTTATACCAAGTTCACATCAAGGTCAATGCAGTGGGCAACTTGTAGAACAGACAATAGGCCTAGAATTTTCATTGAAGATCTTGAACCTGGTTCAAATGAGAATATTTTGAAGACAGACTTTGTGCCAATGGTCCAACAGACAAAAGTTCAATATTACAGGTGCAAACCCAAGATTATGTACTCTAAAACTTGGGGTTAAAATCACAACCAAAAAATTCTATGACATTGTTAAACATTCAGAAATTGAAATTGAAATTGAAAGCAATACTTACATTGACCGTTTTATCAAAATATTTTATAAAATCTTATCAAGTGTTAGAAATAGCTATTCTCTGAAATTTGTGATGTCATGGAATGATCCGGGTTGGGGGGGGGGGGAGCACTTACATATGTGGGCAGGATACATATGTTCAGCGGTCAAGACCCCCTTTTTCAGGCCGCCAGGCTGCTCACTAGATCCACATTTTCAGCATGATTCAGTTCTTTTGACCCCGTTTTTGAGGAAAACTACAAAGTTTTAGCTCCAATTGCAAAAAATGCGATAATTTTCAGCTCAGAAGGCTATTTTTGACCAAAATTTCAGTTCACTAGACCCCCAAAATCAGTTTCAAAGGTCCATTTTCAACAGAAATTTCAGTTCACCTGATATACCTACCACTTTCAAAGTTGAGTGCCCCCCCCCCCCCTGGAGAATGATAAAATCATACGTCAATCATGACAAAACTTGCAAAATTTTTACTAAATTTTTTA
>JXSR01S022192.1:19157-36115 GCA_000969725.1 Ophiothrix spiculata | reverse complement strand
TAGAAAAACATCAAATTTGGGTGATTTTTGATGAAATGTCCTTGAAAAAAATTACAATTGGACCCATTTATCTGCTATACGAAATCTGTATAATCTGTATAAACCAACCCAAAATATAAACGTGTGGTTACCCCGCTCCTGTTGATATTTAACTATATATACATGTAGCCTAGTGTGTGAATTTGACATGAATAAAATTTGTTTTTGATCTCCTTTACCTTATCCATGTGGTAAGTGTTAAAACTAATGTTCACAGATTCTTAAAACCTGGAATCTTGATATATAGATATAGCGCCACCAATAATGTACCTTTGACTAACTAAAAATGGCTATAATTTAATGTTGATCAAACAGCGATGACACAAGTGCAAATTCTTTAACTTTCCATTATTTTCTTTCTTTATAGATATAAATGAATGCTTGTTGAACCCTTGTCACACGTTTGCAACCTGCACTAACCTTCAAGGAGGTCATACTTGCGTTTGTAATGATGGGTTCTTCGGCAATGGCGTCCAGTGTGAGGGTAAGACTAATAATGATTGATTCACATTTATGGATATTTGAGTATACAAATGATATAATATCGTTTGAGCAAAACTGTCTTTGATGTCTAAAATGCGATTTTGATATTGATACAGATGCCAGATAAGTTATAAGATAGTAAGTCAGACTTATTTACATCTTTCACAAATATGAACCCTCTTCTTGGCTTCACTAAATTGATTCTCTATTTACAATAAAAACAATCAAATTTCATCGGTAAAAAGACGTAAACAAAATACCTATAAAGATTAATCTCCATCTTTTAGATCCAGATCTGAGGTTCAGATCACTAGTAGAATATGATCCTTTGCCCGTACATCTACTGTAACAGAGAGAAATAAAGACTGAAGGTTTGACTGAATGAATGGATGTCATCCGGGTCCCTCATTTAGCAGCTTTTGGTTGCTTTTATAAATGAGTTACTTTAGAATAATAGTAATAACAAATAGCGAAATTATTTCACATAAGAGATATTTAGAGCTCGGGGAATATATCATCGCTGGGCGGGTAAAACCTCATATGTGTATTTGACCTCTTATATGTTGTTTTTCGGTAACATTGATAAAACGACCTGTATGGCTCATTTGCCATTTTGAAAGTATATAAAAACCTAACATAGATCTGAGGTACTTTTATTGACATCAATCACATCAACATTTTCATCAACATGTTTTGACCATTCACTGTGTAATAGACTGATTTGTCCATGTGACCAAAATCACACATGTGAGGTTTTGCATTTGACCTTGAGGTTTTTCCCGCCAAGCGACAATGTACGAACAAAGTCTTATTCGGTTCGACGTCAACTACTGATGCGCCTTAAAACCGGATGTATAGAGCGCACTGATGTACAAACCCGAAATTCTCACAGTTTTTAAGTACTCAAAGAAAAAAATAGAAAAAAGTTTCATAGCTCTGTGATTTTTGTTTCTGAGACACATTTGTTGTGGCATTAGAGCAACTAGCATCTAAAATAGATAAATATGTATATGAATGAAAAAACTGAATTTGCTTTATGTATTAGATTTGCTTTCTGCTAAATATGTTACAAACAAATTTAAATAATAAACAATTTAATTACAATGCCATTTTTAACATGTTCTTATGTTGTATGATTTGATTTTGATAGAAATAAATGTGATGATTGATTGATTGATTGATTGATTGATCAATCTGTTTGTCTTTCTTAGATATCGACGAATGCTCCTATAACAACGATTGTCACCAACAAGCAACATGTTCGAATACGATTGGGAGCTATCGATGTGGTTGTAATGCTGGATTTATTGGGAATGGCCGGGATTGTGATGGTAGGCCTTAAACTTATATTTACAGTCGTAAATTTTATGGCATTAGCTACGACCATCAAAGTGAAGTTAAACTTTCCCCAACACTTATTGATCTTACCATTACGTACATTTAGCCCGTATCATAAAAGCTCCAATTACGTAACTCATCCATTTACTGGATCATGCACATCCCGCTAAACAGTTAGTGTAATATCAATCCAGTTGTCTGGTTGATAATCGGATTACACGTAACACTTAGATACTGAACTATTGTTGCATGATCGCACGAGAAAGCAAAGGATTCACACAATAAATAGCGATTTTACACCTGCTAAAATTTGAATCATAGAACTGAGATATCGGGTAATCCAGGCCGGTATCGGGTATTTCGGTGGCGATTCCTATAGGGCCTTCTGAGTGTCATGTTACAGATTTAGAAAGTACTTCAAACTACTAACTATTTATAACCATTCTTGTTGAACTTGAACAATTATAGTAAATAGACAATTATTTTTTTTTTAAAGTTATTATTTATTTATTTATTTATTTATTTATTTTATTGGTTTATTTATTTATTTATTTATCTATTTTATTTATTTATTTATTTATTTATTCCACAGATGTTGATGAATGTGCATCAGGGCAAAGATGCCATCAGCACGCGATTTGCAACAATACCTACGGCAGCTATAGGTGTGAGTGCAACGATGGCTTCACTGGCAATGGCATCACGACCTGTGAAGGTAAAATCAAATGCAGTTTGTAAAAATACATACGGCAGCTATAATAGGGCCATATGCACAGACGATTTCACGGTAGCGGTATCACTAGCTCTGAAGGAACAATAATTATTAACAATGTAGCTGCAATTAAGTTTCCTGATTGTATCTGGGAGTAAGTTTTATGGTCCCAGATTGTATATATCATTTTCACAAAAATGGGCGATCGCGAGACGTTATGGGTTTTGGATTATTTTCAAATAATCAGTCTTGTTTTAGATAAACATCTTACTTGCAATTAAAGTTGACTTATTGCATATAACATTTTTCACAAAAAATGGGCAAGACCCTGATGAGTTGAAAACTTTTTTTGTAAAATCACGTTGTGACCTTTGTGGGATCAAAGGTCACATGACATGTAGCAGTTGGAATAAGTGTTGTTGTGACCAAGTTTGGTCAAAATCCGTCGAGATCAGTTGAAGTTATAAGCGTTACAAAATGACAGAAGAAAGAAGAAACACGAAGAAGACAAGACCCTGCCGCCAAGCGGCAGGGTAAAAAAAACCGGAAGGGATCAAGAGTGTTCCCTTGAAGAATTCCTGGTGCTGTAATAAATTCCTCGGTTGTCATACATTACAGCAATTGTGCTCACAATCTCCTTGTATACCATATATGCATCATTGCCTTCCAGTTTACACTATCAAAGGTCTTCGAGAAGTCTACAAAGACTATGGAGGCCTATCTCTTCGAGATTATCAATTCTTCGATGCTGATTCTTAGCGCAAGAATCCGTGGTCCGGGTCCGTGGTAGGGTAGATCTATTCCTACGTCAACCATACTACTCCTCAAAAAAGTATATTCTTCCCAATCTGATGCAAAATGTATTAAAGTTTTCCTTGAAATTTAAAACATATCGAAGACACAAAGAAAAACCACAAGACCCCAAATGTTAACTTCAAAGTTAGAATGGTCGTTACGAGAATGCGAAACAAACACAGTTCCAGACGACGGTGGCCGCGTAATAAATTGCCTGTTTACCGGACTGTTTACTCAGATTTGATGCGTATTTATCCATGGTGTTACCCGTATATTTCATTGCGTAAATAAAAAGAAAGGTAGTTCTTTAGAATAATCAGATTATCTTTTTAGTTTTCTGAGGTTGAAGTCCCAACCTCAACGGTTTTGAAATCTGCATATGTTTATTCACTAAGTAAGGGCATAAAATGAAATTTTTGAGCATTAGTTAAAATTAAAGTTTTTGAAAGGGAGTTTCAAAATCTGATGACGTCACGTCCTATCCCCCCCCCCCCCCTGCAAAGTTAGAAGAGAGTAATAACAATAAACATTTCATCTTTCATCTCTTTCACAATCCAGAAATCAAGGAATGTATAAGCCAACCGTGCCAACACGATGGCTCGACATGTGTGGAAGAGATCGGTGGATATAGATGCGACTGTGGTGATGGCTACACTGGGTTAAACTGTGAGAATGGTAAGATATATCGTCATGTGAGTGCAAGAATATCGTATCTGCAATGGCTGCCCTAAGTTATTTTTATTTTATTCTCTGTCACAAGAGTGTGAAAAATCCGTGACAATTTCCTGGTCTTAAGTCATTGATTCTTGAAATTGTTCTTCAGGTGACAGTGTCATCTGAAGAACCATTTCAAGAAACACTGACCAAAGACTGGTGATTTTACAGTGTGCAATCAAAATTAATGACAAAAGGCAGCGCTTGCAGATACGACTTTCTTGCACTCACAATACGATATAGTGTTAACCATTGAAATGATACTGATAGCATTTACTTTTTGACCCGGGGGCCACTGCCATTACAAGGTGGACACCATGCGCGTACACAAAAATGAGTCAAAATTGTAGTTTTATAACGAACGGGAGATGTAATCGAGTACACGGGAAAGGGTATCAAAATTGCAAAAATCTGGAAATAAGGGTATAGTTTACAAAAACGTGGTACTTGTTAAGGGTATGAAAATAAAATTATTTGCTAAAAATGCGGCTTTCAGTCAAAATGAACAATTGGCTGATGTATTTTTTTTTAGTTTCATTTAACTCTGTTATTGACTTTATCAGTTAACGTGTTGCTAAAAGGGCAATATATAGCCAAGAAGACAATAATATATTATGGTAAACATTAATGAAGACTTACTTAAAAAGGGTATGTTTTTTAGACTTGATTTGGACATATTTGTTTAGGGTAGAGAAAACATGGCAAAATACGTGTATAGGGTATAATGTCAAGAAGGATAACTACTTGTTTAGGGTCCATTTTGAAAGGTCATGTATGAGCATGACACTTTGCGATGACAGTGGCTCCCTGGGAGTTTTGGAAATGAGTAGTGTAGCCAAGGGCACTTTTAGAAGTCGATAGATGAAAGAAAAGGAAATGGGCTGTGATTTTGTTTCTTCCTCGTCACTTTTTAAAACCACTTTTTTACACCCCGTTGAAACAATTCTGACTACAGCATTCAATACATGGTTGTATAGTAGGAGTAAAGTGGTTCAATCTACTTATCCCTCGACATTAGCTATGATTCTTGTCTTTGGAGCAACCTCCCCATGTATCTTCGTGAAGCTCAGCCATTGCCTTCAAGCGGTAGCTGAAAACTGAGGTGTTCCCATAATTTACTGTTGCTTTAATATTTTGTAAAGCGCTCCGTTCTTTATGGGGTGCTATATAAAATTAATGCTTGTGTAATAATATCCGGTGTAATGAAACTGAGTGTCCCCCATATCCGGAAGTCCGGGTCTAATTGAAGTCGCAATCAATGATTTATTGATTGTACATGTACAGGTACGTTCTATGGGTACGTTCTACACAATTGGATAGTAGGCTAGGACACTCAGTCACACGGACGCTGTATTTCATGACACCGGTATAGATTTAACTACTTACCTCTGACCATAATCATACTCACAAGGTAATGTATTCATATCGTATATTGCACAATGTAAAAACAAAAGTTGATACTATAATCAAGTATTTTTCATCTTTTTGACAGAAATTGACGAATGCCTATCTTCACCGTGTATTAACAGCGGGACTTGTGTGGACCACAAAGCCAGATTCGAATGCGCATGCCGACCGGGTTTCAGTGGACAAATATGTGAAATAAGTATGAATAGTCTTTATTTTCGTTTAATGTCCTAACACAAATTTGAAGTCTTATTTATTTCACCTTTTCATCTTGTAATAAGAAGAAAATGAGGTTAGAATCATTGAACTTTATCCGTTACTCGTTTGCCACGATATTCTTATTTAAGTGTTTTTGTTTTGAATGACAGTTTGGGCAACATTAAAAAGATTAAGTAATGAAGTCATTAATGCCGAAAACTGTGTTTTTTCATACACTTATTTACAAACCTTTCAAAATCATTACATAAACAATAATGTTTCTTTGTACAGTATAATTGTGTTTATGTTGAAAATTAATTTCCGGGGTTTTGCTTAAATGATTCAAAAATACAACAACAAAACTATAGCAACAATACAATTTTGTATTTAAAAATAAAGTTTGAAATTTTATCATTTCAAGAAGGGGAAAAGCCAGAGGGTGTTTTAAGCACTTCCCACCATTCAATTCAAACTGCTTTTTCCACAGCTTATAAACAGCACACTGAGTGAACCAACTGCATAGACTTATATGATAAAACTACTGATGAAAAACTTGCTATAGAAAATTTATTATTTTGTCCAAGTGTGAATGAAAAGGACCTTCAGAAAGAGGATAATCACAGCTTGATATCAATGCAAACAAATCTCACATGGACAGAGTTTTTCAGTTTGAAATAGAGTAAATTCAAACTGTTTACCATACAAATGAATGCAGTAGTGGAGTGACCTTGGTTAACATTTCATTGGGTCTACTGAGTGTTGCTGTGTGTTATGGGAAGAGCTTAATTCACCCTCTGGGGAAAAGCTAATACCCTGAAAAGGTCTAGCTGTAGTGCTGCCTGAAACCGGTGTGACAGGAATCTTAGTCCCCCTGAAATGATAGTCCGCCTTCCATAGACCATAACGGAGTAAATCGTGAAACTAATGTTGCGTGAGAGTTGTTGGCCTATTTATTTATTTATTCAACAATATTTAAACAGGGTAACCCTCTCAACAACAGCTGATTTACAGTGGGCCTTTATATAAAAGCATAATAAAAACATAAGGTAAAATAAAGAATATAATATTAAGACATGGAATATAAAAATGATACAATAGATATAATATTTCTATGGCGATAAAAGACAAAGATAACTATATAAAAACAAGCAGATAAATAATACTAAAACGAGCATAATATTTATAATACTCGAACTCTTTATACAAAATATGATTAAAATCATTGAGCAGGATGATATACAAAGACAATTGAAATTCACATTTTGAAATCTTTTTTTGAAAATGGATTTAAAAGACATAAAAGTTATTGCGTTTTTCTAATTACTCGACATAAATTGCTACCTTTGTAGTGAAAAGTACTTTTGCCATAATTTGTATTGCACTTTGGAAGATAAAGATTATTGGCCACACTTTGTCTTGTGTTGCGTGAATGGACATTATTTACATATTTTAAACGACTGGTTAGATAAAACGGTGCCATACCATGGAGAGTTATGAACATCATGCATCCTGTTACGTATAAAATGCGACCACGAACACTCATAAAACAATAAGAAGGGGGACTTACATTCCTGCTACACCGGTATTAAAATAATTCTGCCCCACAAAGTAAAAATGCAGTATGTGCATTTATAAACTATAGCAGATACTTCAATTTAACATGCAATTTCAGTTCACTTCCATACTAGAAGGAAGTAGATCATCTCCTGATTTCTGCTGGGGTTCTCTAAGGCTATCGGGGATTGTGTTGCCAGATTTTGTGTTAACGAGGCTCTATTTATATTCCCGCAGACATTAATGAGTGCCAAAGTTCCCCATGCAAACATGGCGGCACGTGTATTGATGGCATTAATCGCTATGTATGTAACTGTCATGGACTCCAAAACCTTTTTGTGCTATCGGGGATTGTGTTGCCAGATTTTGTGCTAACGAGGCTGTATTTATATTCCCACAGACATTATTGAGTGTCAGAGTTCCCCATGCAAACATGGCGGCACGTGTATTGATGGTATTAATCGCTACGTATGTAACTGTCATGGACTCCAAAACCTTTTTGTGCTATCAGGATTTGTGTTGCCAGATTTTGTGTTAACGAGGCTCTAATTATTGGATTGTGTTGCCAGATTTTGTGTTAACGAGGCTCTATTTATATTCCCACAGACATTAATGAATGCCAGAGCTCCCCATGCAAACATGTCGGCACGTGTATTGATGGTATTAATCGCTTCGTATGTAACTGTCATGGACTCTAAAACCTTTTTGTGCTATCGGGGATTGTGTTGCCAGATTTTGTGTTAACGAGGCTCTATTTCTATTCCCACAGACATTAATGAGTGCCAGAGTTCCCCATGCAAACATGGCGGCACGTGTATTGATGGTATTAATCGCTACGTATGTAATTGTCAAGACAGCAGTGGGTTTACAGGACAAACCTGTGAAACTGGTAAGTAATTTACCCGCGGAGGGGGGGGGGGGGGCTACTTAGTACAAAAGGGGTTATGGGCTAGCAAAATCAAGCTTTCCGGTATTCCAATCGGTCCTTTTTCTTCGCAAAACGAGGTATTTTGATGGGTTTTCTTTTCAATTTCTTTGAAAATTTTCGCCAAATTTGGACATTTCTTCTCAAAATGTTAGAAAATTTTGCCAAAATAGAGCAAATTTGGACAGAAAAAATGAGATTTTTGATTAAACTTGGCTCAAAATTGGTATTTGGATGGGTGGCTTTCCATATTTCCCAGAGGCACGTCCGCACGACCCTACCCAAACCAAATTTGAGTACCCCCGGATTAATTTCTTACTTTCGTTTTGTATTGTACATTTTTGAATCCATTAACAAATTTTAAGGACTGTTCAATAAGTTGGTGGCCTGAGGTAGAACGACATAAGTAGGTTGTACAGTCTTGGTTTACCCTCGTCTTCCTAAGCCTTTTTCTGTAATACGTCTTCCTGAGGGGGTGTGGTTACCACCCTCCCCCCTGTGATTTTGAACTTGGGACCGCCCAAAGTTATATCGTTCGATACTATAGTATAGGGTAGGGTCTCCTCTTTCCATTGATACCAAGATCATGAAAATCTGTTGATGCGTTACGTAAGTATAACGTCACAAAGTATTTCCGTACCGAAAAAAAACGACTTTTGGCAAAAATGGCCAATCGCTATAAAAGTTCTAAATGTCCGATTTTCGTCGGGGTTTTTTGCCAATAAATGAAGGAATCAACAATTCTAACATGTTCTATATGTTTCAAGTCATTAACATGCAGATATTTTTCAAAATGGCAATTTAAAATTTTCCGTGGTGGCAACCCCCCCCCCCCCCCCCCCGCCTCCTTTAACGACCTACCATAACCCAACCTTAGGTGGTACCCCCGAATTTTTTTCGTTATAATGACTGCAAAGGATGTAAAAACAATTCCCCAAATGCTCGGAGTCGCTTTGTTTTGCGTTTTGGTGCAATCAGCGGTCATCCGTTAGGGGACCCCCCCCCCCCCCTTAGGAAGACGAGGATTTATATGTAAAATAATATGTAAATCATGTTCATGATATGTCATTGTATTGTGTCTCAAGTAAAGCGCCAAGTTACACTAAGATATTCAATTGTAAAGTTTCAATGAACTTCAATGTGTGGCTCATATAAAACGATCATATATCATTGTATATGGTTTGACCACTGGACAAATGGCTTCAAATCCGTTCGTCATCAGTAAAGACTTAACCATGGTCTCATATGTGATGAGCTGAATTACAAAACGGCTTAGAGACCATTTAAAAAAAATATATATATTTGCGCATCATCCTGGCGAAACAATTTGTTGAAAACAAACAATGGTTTGAAATCCTGAAAATGTTATCTTTCAAGCCAAAGATGGACATCTTATGACCATATTTGGGCATAATGCCCATATATGGTATTTTTAATTAAACATGCCTGTATGTTTAAATTTGGTATTTATAAAGTTTTTAAAAGCCTAAAGCTGAATTCATACTCAAAACGCAATGCGTTGCGTTTCCGATAATTTTCACCGCAAACGGCACTGCCGCAAATGAATTCACACTCAAAACGCAAACGGACTGCGGCAGCCGATGACATGAAAACGCAATGGAAAGTTGAGCTTTTCTCAACTCGATTTGCGGTGACGCAAGTGGAGTTGCGTTTTGGTATAGATTGATCGGAACTCCTCAAATCCTTTACTGCACATGCTCGGTGCGTCGTGCGTCGTGCGTTTGCGTTTGCGTCGAGTCTGAATTCAGCTTAACGAAGAAATGAAAAAGAAAGTTGGCAAGAAATTCAAAATTTGGAAGAAACGTGGATGAAATATGATAACTTGTCCTGCAAAATAAACAACAATAAAACAAATTCAATTAGTTAGAAAAGATTTGAAAAATTGTCTAAATTACACCTTGTCTATAACGACAGATTCGTACAGAACTACTCAGGAATTTTGCGACACATTTTGATGTCCAGGCAGTTTTTTGCCCTTTTCTCGAAAAGTATAAAATGGACGTTTTGTAAGTCAGCTATTCATATATCAAACAATACATTCTATAGAAGTGAATAACTTCAGTCGAAACCTTCTTTAGTGACAAATCCGACATTGCCTTCGAAATGTTTGAAGAAAAGCTTTACCAATTTTGTTCCGATCATGGTAAGTTAGCTATTTCTACCAAAGTTCATTTAAAAGCTGTCTGGTATCAATTTTAAATTTTAAAAAAGCTGCCTTTAGCTTTTTTCGCGGTTTATTGCAAATAATAGCTTTCTTACTTTTTGCTTCTGCGAAGCATAGCAAATTATATACTCGTACAGTAGCTGCTATACTATTTATCTTTGCTACTAAAGTACAAAAGCTTATCAAAAGCATATTCAAAAGCTGCCTTATATCAGACTCTAAGATGTACCTAACTTTTCTAAATACCATGTATTTCTCCCTTATCTTAAAAAAAACAACTTACATCAAGAACAATATTGTTGTGAACTATTTGTAAATTCAACCTAGCTACACGTATTACAGGATGGATCTTCTAGTATAAAATTGGTCATGTGCCCACGAATTTTAATTTATACCCACGAAAAGACCAAAAATATAGTCAATTTTGAATCTTAGTAATTATGTTTTGGTCTTTTGATATTTATACGTTATAAATCTGAATATAATTAAAGTCATCACTAAAGTATTTTATGCAACATAAAATGATAATCGCGATTACCCGACTGTCTTTAACTGTGTCAACATCCTTATGGCAAAAAAGTACATTAAATAAGGAATATTTAACATTTACAACATCCAAAGGAGTAAAAAAAATCCATTGCTTCCCGGATTTTTTTGTTTTTGTTTTGTTTAGTTTTTGTTTTTGTTTTTCATCAAAATCTTTCTTTATACTTAATGGTTTCAGTACGTTAATAATATTAAACTGTCACCTACACCTTCTAAGATAACAATATTTGAAAATAAATAGAAATAGTGTAAGTTTGTACTTTTTTGAGCTACTAAATATTTCATGCAACAAGTCTTTGTTGTTACATTATTTCCAATGCATCTTCTGATCAATAACGGATGCTTGGTGTGGCAAACCAGTGAAACCACCAAACGTTTGACATTAAATACTCCTCAAGGGTGTGTATTGATTTTTGCATCACAAAGCCGCCTCTGTTATTATTAGAAAATACACTGGAATTATATATAAGATTATTAGATAACAAAGACTTCTCAACCAAATATTTTGAAGCTCATAAGAAGTATAAACTGACCCATATAAAGCTTTAGTTTTGACTAAATAAAAAACATCCTTCGTTTGATAGCTTTTTTTCAATGAAGTCCTTTAGAAGATAATGGGATATACAGGAGATAAAATAGTCTCGGGAGAAATATTGATTGAGTATTTAAAAAGGTATTGAGACTCATACTTATCGCTCAACGTTTACTTCTTGCGATTTGCTTTAAAGCAGAACTCTTGTGCAAATATGTAATCCGACCTAAGAGGCAACCAAAGTACTCAGAGAAAACTTGTAACATTATTTTAAGAGCATAGAACCTGAACCACATCCACGTCTAGGAAACTTCAGAAGAATCATACATATCATATAGATAAAAATATTTTAAAAAATCATAGTTTTTTCTCTTCAAACTCAGACTAAGAACATTTTAAACATCCCTTATTATAATACGTTTCGATGGTTTTCGTTGAATTATAGATATAAACGAATGCAACAGTAACCCATGTGCATTTGGGAGCTGCGTCAATCTGCAGAATGCGTACCGATGTGACTGTCAGGCAGGGTATAGTGGGAACAGATGCGATCAAGGTAAAGCTTTGTAGAGTATCTGTTGTCGTTATTAGAATTAAGTCAATATGGGCCAGTAGTAGTAAGGACGAGTTTAATGGAGGATTTGACCTTTGACCCCAAAATGGCGGAACTTCCGATTTGAGGCACGATAGGAACAATTCAAAATGGCGGATGGCGGGAAAATTCAAATTTGCATAAAACAAAGTCTAAGTTGAACGTTGATGATCAATGTGAAGTACAATATTGATTTTATTGATATTTTATTGATTTAATTGATTTTTTATTGAATTTTTTATCGATTTTATCAATTTTTATTGACTTAATCGATTTTATTGGTATTTTATGGATTTTATGGATTTAATGACGTTTAAGGGATAATTTGAGCCTAATTTAACACGTTTTATGGTATTTTTAAGCCTATTTTAGGATAATTTATCTTGTTTTGGATTTAATTTAAGAGAATTTAACTCGTTTTGTGAACATTTTGAGTCCAATTTTAGGTAGTTAATATCATTTTTAAACGTTTTGAGTCGTTTCTAGTCTATTTTAAAGGTAATTCATATCGTGTTTACGGTTTTGAGCCAAACTTAGAGTAATTTATCTCAATTTTTGACGTTTGTGTTGTTTTTAGCCTAATGTAAAGTAGTCGAAATGAGTAGTAATGAGTCGATTTCAGTCGAAAAGGAGTAAAAAAGAGCAAATAGTAAATAGAGCAGATGAATAGTAAAAATGAGTCAATTCGAGTCAAAATGAGCAAAAAAGAGCAAAAAATGAGCAGAAATAGCCGACAAGGACAAGGTTCAAACGTCAAAACTCATGAGGGCGTGCTTCAAAATGGCGAACAGGCGACTCGAACACGCAACCTTCTAATCTGGAGTCAGGCGCTCCATTGCGCCACGAAACCTTTAGAACTGTTTTAAGATAAAAGAAAAGGAAATCCCCAAACGTGGGTTCGAACCACAAACCTTCCAAACTACAGTCGGAAGCTCTACCGATTAAGCTACTTGGGGCGACAAAATGAATAAGCGACAAAGACGACAAAAATCTCCGCCAAACAAGACCAAGTAATATGTTTCGTTGTTCAAGAAATAATACTATGGGAGACCGTCGGTTATTGTTAATACAACTGCATTTACCCCGGTCCATTCAAATTGATGCCAAGAGCCCCGTGTATGTGTAGAATAGTTGCCAGTGTAGCAAGAATGAAATTCCCCTGTTCTTATTGTCCGGTTGTACAGTAAAGTATAGGCTAACAACTCTCACGCAACATTAGTTTCACGCTTTATCCCGTTATGGTCTATGGAAGGCGGACTCAGTGACCATTTCAGGGGACCAAAATAACTTTCACACCGGGACAATAGATTATGAATATGACGTCACTTAGACAGCGAATTTAAATGCGCAATAGACCACTTTCGTATGTCCCATAATGCATCTTGAAAGTATTGCAAACTGCGCAGTCGAGTTGTGCGCAATGCGCGCAACTTCTAATATGGTTGACTGAGCAAGATTACGTCACAAGGTCCTGTATTTGCGGTACTTTCAAGATGTATTATGGGACATACGAAAGTCGTCTATCTCGCTTGTTGTACTGAGAAAAAATAGGAAAACCACTAACAGGCGATAAATCGATTATCTTCACATTGCAAGAAACGTGGTTGAATTAAGCATGTTCCCAAACGGTTACCCCAAGGCTACTTTCGTACAAGTAGATCGTGACGGGATGTTTCATGTTCTCTGCAAGTTTTGCCTATTTCTTGTTTCAAGCATCAACAATATTGTTTATCTGCAGAAATTGACGAATGCTCTCCTGAACCCTGTCTTAATGGGGGAGTTTGTACGGACCAAATCAACGCCTATGAATGCGACTGTATTCCCGGCTATACAGGAATCAACTGCGAAATAAGTAAGTCAACATACCGGGGGTCTCGATAATAAGGTTGCATCCCGGGGGGGGGGGGCACTCAAATATAATGCTGCAGGCATTAGCGTGACCGAGAAAAAGGTGAATTAGGGTTGTTTTTGAGGACAAAACGGTGTATCAGGTGACACCTTTTAGGGTATCAAGACAGCCATTTTAGCTCGTTTTCAAGAAATAGGGTACTTTTTCAAACCCTAGTGTTAAAACGGTAATGGTAAATTCCAGATTTAGGGTGTGAATGGGTGAAAAGGGTATATTTTAGCTTCAGAAACAATCACCCTTTAGGGTGTGTTTTGAAAATCTGTGGTCACGCTATGCCTGCAACATAATACTTGAGTGGCCCCCTGGGGGTTGCATGAAGATATCGGGTAAAAATAGCTTATATGTAACAAATTGTGGTATATATATTTTATTAAATAATCATTTAGTCCTGTTTTGGGATATGTATCCATCAAATTGAGTATTAGTTATTGTTGGTATTCTATGAATTCCGGCAACAAATCTATATATCAATCAGACTTGCTGAAAGTTTACGAATGCCGAAGCAAATATCACGTGTTCATTCTTTTAAAGGTAATATTAGGGGCGCACCATTATATTTCCAGGGGGAGCAGGAAGGCTTCTTTGGGAAAAAATACCCTCCATAGGAAGAAGTGAAAACAAAATTTTATAGTTTTTACAAACGATCAGTTTTCTCTATGTTACCAAGCATCATACAGAAAAATGATGAACAAAGGACTTCATTTTAAAACAATCTAGTGACGCTTCCCGAATACATATTTTCCCTGAATATATTCTTTGTTCCAGATATTAATGAGTGTTTACCTTCTCCATGTCGTAATGGTGGTCAATGCATTGATCAAGTCAACGAGTACACCTGTAGTTGCACAGGCACTGGGTTTATAGGGTTAACATGTGAACAAGGTAATTATTCTGCGGTTTGATAATTGAGAAATCGTTCGCCTTTTCTTCCGGACCAGATACAATACAGTGAAATTCTGCAAAATACATTTTTATTATAAAGTATTTTAATTGCCATTTGTATCATATACGATATTTACTGCCTATATGAGTTCCCGGACGAGCCCCCAATTTCGGATTCGGTCAACTATCACTAAAACCAAAATAACGTTACTGGGAAAAAATAAATCAATACTTTATTACTGTATATAAAGCAACAAAGTCAGCAATGTATACCAACATAAAATAATGGATGGCCAGAGAGCAGCTAGCTAATCCTCAACAAAGTTGTTGCAATTAGGCATACTGTATAGCTTTTAGTTCATTGATACCGTACATAATGCACTGGAATTTGCACATAAAACCCGTGATTTTCTCCAGTAAGGAAGCCAAGATGGTTTTTTTTTACATATAGACCGAGTTACCATCTTAAAATTAAAACTTTAGTGTTGGGTTCAGGCATCTTTTATGATTGAATCATTTGTACTTTATCAGGTCATATAAAGTTAGGGTGGGTTCCGATTATAGCTAAGGTCAATCCACTTCGCCTTTTAAAAGCAGTCCGGTCGATTGATTGACTAATTGTTTCTTTACCCATTATCTCCACCTAGATGAAGATGAATGTGTTACTGGAAATAACAATTGTGACGTTAATAATGCACAGTGTACAAATACTGATGGGAGTTATGATTGCTCGTGTAATACTGGTTTCCAGGGAGATGGAATCAGTTGCGTTGGTAAGTTTGTTTACTCTTTTTCGTTATATTAAAGGCATATTATAGCTTAGGCATCAAAATATCTGTTTGTCCATAACGAGCCTAGTAATCGTAGGGAGCGGAGTTTAGTTAGTTAGTTAGTTAGTTCAAGGCTTGGCGTCCAAAGATATTTTACTCGCTCGAGAGACATTCGCTCCCGATATTCACTCCAAGTTTTATTCTCAATTGGAGAGAAAATATTACTTATAATGGTTCAATTTTGGCTAAATCGATGTTAGCATGTTTACATAGATTTGACTAATATCCAAGCATTGTAAGTGTCATTCTCTCTTAATTTGAGGGAAAGCGAATGTCTCTCGGGCGAGCGAATGTCTTTGGATGCCAAGCCTATTTGCACTATTTAAACTACCGATATGTGAATAAAAAATGACACATAAAAGGTAGAAGAAAGTAACCACTCAAATTAAGTACCATTTTTTTTTCGTCATAAAAAGACATTAACACATCAGATTGTGCCAAATTGTACTTTTTTGCAAAATTGCAGACAGTGATTAATTGAAAACATGTGACAGCTACGTAATCCACATGACAGACCAATTCCATATTGCAAGATTTAAAAACAATCATCCATAAATCCATATTAGCTTATAATATATGATCAACGTGAATATTACAAAAATAAACATTGCTTTTGGACGTTTCACGGCTGATATAGAAATACGAATTCATCAAATTTATTAAGTACTACCTTGACTACAGCTACATGCGCTAAGAAAACAATGTGTACATGTATATACTCTATACATCTTGAAGTATGCAACAAGCCCCCGATTAACACACATAAGCCAATATGACCATACGCGGAAATAAATAAGTCCGTACTTTTCGAGTCATAACAACGTACCAAATCATCTTGAATATTCAAGATTTGTCCATTTGGTAGCAACAAAATTAACCAAAAAATACCAAAATCATGAAAAATTCATGTACCTAATTGTATTAATATGCAGTAGTAATTTGGTCTTAATCAATCATTGCTAGTCTCTTACACAATACAAAACCACCAACTCACAATGTTGTAGAATACAAGGGATATTTTTTGGATCTTGCATACGTCAAGGATTATAAAGTGTATATTGTTTTTCAACAGAATGCGATCAACAATTTTACGGTGAAGGGTGCACCCAACAATGCACATGTATATCGGCTGCTATATGTAATCACGTGACCGGGCAATGCACGTGCATCAACGAGATGACGGAATTCAAATGTGACAAAAGTGAGTACCGTTAGAGTTTATATGCATCTCACGATGATTTATGTTAATATTAAATCCTTCACACAATTATGTCATTTGCTGTGCGTTGTCGAGTGACAAACCGAGCCGTGAATGCA